>PVKB01005676.1:0-88303 GCA_004027205.1 Ctenodactylus gundi | reverse complement strand
CCCCGTCCCCGCCCCCCTCCCCCGTCCCCGCCCCCCCATCCCGCGCGGAAGGCCCGGCGCGCGCCGGCGCGGGAGGGCGGGAGGCGGGAGGCGGGAGGCGGGGGCGGTGGACGCTGAGGGCGAGGGGCGGGCCCGGCCCGGCTTGGCCCGGCCGCCCGCGCGCGGCTCCTGGAGGCCCCGGGCTCGGCCCGGCGGCGGCGGTGGCGGCTCTAGCTCGAGGCCTCCGTGGCGCCGTCGCGCCGCGCCGCAGCCATGGCTCTGGTGACCCTGCAGCGCTCACCCACGCCCAGCGCCGCCTCCTCGTCGGCCAGCAACAGCGAGGTGAGCCCTGGGCGCTGCGACTGGGCCTGGGCCGCGCGCGGGGCCTCGAGCCACTCGCCTGGAGACCCCTGCGGGAGGCCGGGCGGAACGGCGACCCCCCTGGTTCCTCTGTGGGGTGACGGGTTCAGTCACCGCTTCCTAGATCTGTGGCCCTGCTTCTTTGTGCGTGGCCGTGTGCGCGCGCGACTGCAGGTGCCTCGGGCCATCATGCGGGGACGGCCTGAGCGATGCGGGCGGACGAGGCCGCTGGCGGTGTCGCTGCACGTACGGGAGCTCCGCTCCCTGGCTGCGCGCCTCCGGAGTTCTGCTGTAGGCGTGGCCCTGCGTGCCCTCAGCTGTGTGTGACCGTGTCATGTCTGTGTGGCTCCGAGACGGGATCTGGGGTTTTCAGGGCGTTATCCCGGGGAATGTGTGCGTGTGTGCCTGTCTGTGTGCCCGTGGCCCGTTCTGGGGCTTGAGGGTGCGCAGGGGCCATTCCTAGGCCGAGCGTGCGTGGGCTGCTCTGGTGGGTCCTGCGGAGGCGTGCAGCTGGGGTCCACACTGAGCTGGTTCCGTTGCTCCCGGCGGATGCGGAAGGCGGAGCTGGGCTGCTCCGAGCCGGGACCTCTCAGGGCACCTAGAGCCGGCCCGCTTGGTCTGCAGGCCCCACACCCAATCTCGGGGAGCCCCTTCAGGCCTCTGGTCTGAATTTCTGTCAGTGGCAAGGCTGATGGTTGGCCTCAAGACGGAGCGGCTGGAGGAGGAGCCCTTCCCGTGTGTGGAGAAGGCCCAGGAAGTTGCCAGCATCGTGTGGGTTCTGCGTGCTGGCCCTCCGCCGGGGGAAGTGGGCTGATAACAGGGGAAGGACTTGCGCGGACCTCCGAGACCAGACCGAGTAGATGACTTGAATCGGGCTTAGCGTGCTGCTTCCAAGCGTCGTTGCTTTTCGGCTTCTTTTTGCTGAGCTCGGCAGGAACATTTGTACAGCGGTTGTGAAGTGGGCCTTCTCAGCTCAGTCTCCTCTTGAGAGGCTGTTTATGAATTGCCTGCAGACAGAAGGTTCTAGTTCCCCCACCCCCATCCTGTGCTCTGATTAGAGGCAAAAGAACATTGGTGGCTGGTTGCTACAGCTGAGAAGTTAAGTTGCAGGAGCATCTGTCCTCCCTACAGTAGAGAGCTGTTCTCCTCAGTCATTCCTGTGACTGCTCTCTGGCAGTTTACAGAGTACTTTCGTGCACTTAATCTCCCTTTCACAAACTGTGCGAGATGAGGGAAGAGTTCAGCTTCAGGAAGGGGTTATACGGAGCCTCTCAGACTGGATTTCTGATTCCTAAGCCCCACCTAATCCTTTCTGGCTTAGACACATCTTTAAAATTTTACTTCATTATTATGATTATTTAGCTGTATATTGTGGTGCGTGCTTGTAATCCCAGTTCCTTCGGAAGCAGTAGTATTGCAAGTTCAAACCCAGCCTGGGTAACTTAGTGAGCTGTTGTCTCAAAAAAAAAAGTGAGAGAGAAATAAAGGAAAGTCTGGGAATGCAGTGTAGGTTAGTACTCCCTGGTTCAATCCTCAGTACTTTCAAAAGGAGAGAAAGAAAGAAAATTTTTAAATTATATGATTTATATGCCATACCCATTTTTAAAGTGTACAATTTAGTGGATTTGGTATTTTCACAAGATCGTGCAACCATCTCTGCTGCCTGATTGTAGAACATTTTCTTCACTCTGAAAAGAAACCCCATACTCATTAGCTATCCTTTCCAGCCTACCCATGCTCCCCTCTTCCCACTCTAGGCAACTAGTAATCTCCTATCTATGTACAGATTTGCTTATCCCAGACAGTTCATATAAATAGAACCATACAGTATGTAGCCTTCGGTGTCTGGCTTCTTGGTGTATATCCAGGGATCCTCCGTGTTGTGACATATGTCAGTATGGCATCCCTTTTAATGGCTGAATAATATTTTGTTATATAGAGGTACTTTTTTCCCCACCAGATATATTCAAAATCATAAAGCATTTTTTTTAACCAAGCGCCAGTGACTCAATCAACAGAATAAAAGTCAGCCAACTTTTTTTGATTGTTGTAACAATATTTGTTAACCCAGCAAGAGAACAGGAGAAAGCAGGTGTGCGTAGCAGGAGACCTAGGTCCAGGCTGCTGTGCCTCTGATCAGCCCTTTCTCCAGTTGCACCCTGTCCGTGTGCACCTGCCTATCTGAAGGACTGGATTACCTCTTAAAGATGTCCTTTGGCATCTGCAGTTTCTTTGGAATAACTCACTTTGCCTTTCATTGGGGAACCTCAGAGGGTGACAGAGAACTGAATGGTTGTAAAGTCTGTTTCCCTGATTATTTCACACTCATCAAAATGCAACCCTCCAATGAGTCAGAGATACATCAGCGGTTTCCTGACACAGCCGGGCTGGCTCCTTGCTGTGGGAATACAAGGGAGATCACAGCTCTCAGTCTGAAAACAAACTTCCTCCACTCCCATTTTTTTTTCTTGTTTCTTTTTTCAATCAGCCCGTTAACTTTTGTCCCAATTCCTTTGTGAGAACAAACAGCACAGGACAATGGATAAGGCAGTAGTTTTTTGGAGCAGGTTGTTATTTTTGACACATGTTCAACGTGACTAAGTTTCAGAGTCAGTGCTGGAGGCCCTTTTTTAGGTTAGACCAGGGTTCCTCAACCTTGGCACTGCCAATATTTGGGACCACGATGTTCTCTTTTGTGTGTCTGTAGGGGCTGATGGCCTGTGCATTGTGAGATGTTGAGCAACACCCTGTCCCCTACCCTGCAGTTACCAGTAACACCCTCCAACATAGCCCTTAGATTCCACCCAGTGCCTCTGTTACAGATCCCCGCATCATACCTCCCATTCTCTTCTGAGTTTATTGCTACTGTTTTTTATTCCCCCCCTATTTTGTTGATATGTATAAATGCAGTACATAATGTTTACATTGATTTGGAGTATTTTGTGCACATATATGTATATATCGTGGCAAGATTGCAGATCTTTCCCCTCTCCCTTTTGACCCTCTCGCTTCCTGTTCCCTGCTTTTGTTTTGCTTCGCAGTTCTGGGACTCAGAGCCAGGGCCTTGTATACTCATTCCCTGAGCTGCACGCCAGCCCTGTTGTCATTGTTGTTGTGAGTTGTTTTGTTTGGGCTTGTGTGCAGATGGAAGCTGGTGGCCCTGTGGTCACAAAGCCTTCCCTGCTCTCTCCATTTTGCCTTCAGTCTGGGGTAGGGAGTGTGAGAAGAAGCTGATTGCTTCAGGCATGCTCCTGCGTAATTCTACACAGACAACTTAGGGGTTCCGGGACCACCCCCTTGGCACGTGTCCCTTACTGCCCAGGCCCTTCCCCACATGTATCTTCCTGTCACCCACCCTTGATTTCTGCCTTGTGGCTGTCCTCAGTTGCCCTGCCATCTCTCCTGGCCATCACACCTTTCCAGGGTTTTCTTGCCATTCATTGGGTGCCTCTATGTAATGTTTTTGAAAATCATGCCAAGTCTCTGTGGTGCAGAGATGCTTGAGGGTGTATTTTCTTCTCATTTTCAGTTTTCTCTGTCAGAAAGAAAAAGGAAAGAAAAATAGTGATTAGGGCTGAAGCCGCAGCTGCTTTTGGAGTTCAACTTCTTGGCCTTTTAGCTTTTTTGGAAGTATTAAATACCTATTTCATTTGTAGAAATAAATGAGCAGAACTTTTCTGGTTGTGCATTTAAGTCTTTTTGAGAACCATCAAGAACTTTGGAGACCCACAGACAACCTGACTGCTAACTACCTGACATGGTGAAAGATTTGCCTGGAGTGGAATATTTTTGATTTTAAAATTTTTAATAATTTTGTTTTGGGGGTTACTAGGTGTCCAAGTCAGGGCCTTCACACCAAGGTACATCTTCAGGTCGATTTTATTTTTGAGTTTTGACAGGGTTTTACTAATCCCTGAGTTACCTAGACTGGGCCTTGAATTTGTAATCCTCCTGCCTCAGCCTCGCAGAGTGCTGAGATTACAGGACTATGCCCTTGGGCCTGGCTGGAATGATTTTCAAAATGGTGTTCCTCACTCAGCTCTTGCCTGGCTCATCATAGAAAATGGATTCTCTTCAAACATAGATCCATTCCTTCAGGAGCAAAGAGGAGAAGATCCAGACTTGAGTCTGGAAAGCTGAGAGCTGAGGGCTAAAGGAATGTATTGGCAACAGGAACAGACAGGAAATATTGAGTTAACAGGAGTCAGTCCGTCTGACTGTGACAGGAATGTGTGTAAACATTTGGAAACCTGAAAATTCCTCCATGAATTACTCAAAGGAACAGCAGGTCAGGTTGAAGAGGAAAGGGCTGGGCTAGTGAGAAGCAGCCAGGTTTCCTGGGCATCCTTATCTTCTTCCAACACAGTGCTGTTTGAAGCTGGTTGATAGCAGTGTCTGTGTGTGACAGTCTGTCTCTTTCTCTGTAGTTGGAGGCTGGCAGCGATGAAGATCGAAAGTTAAACCTCAGGTAAGCAGACTGCGTTTTTGTTCTGAAGACTTTTCTCCCAAGCAGGTAAGGAATAATGTTCCCTCCTCAAAAACAAAAATCCCCAGAAAGTATAGAGGAATTTTGTTTTAGTGTTTTCAAAGTTATAAAGCAAAAACAAAAGTAATGCTTAAAGATTTATACATGTTGGGCCAGGCTTGAAATTCCAGCTACTTGGGAGGCTGAAGCAAGAGAATCACAAGTTTGAGGCCAACCTGGGTAATACCATTAAGACCCTGTCTCAGAATAGAAATGGCTGAGATGTGCATGTATAAGTATTCTTATATACTTACAAGAATATGTATATATAAGTATTCTTAGTATATGCAAGGCCCCAGCTTCAGTCCCAACACTACAAAAATGTAGAAATCAATAAATAAATAGATAATACATTTCCCTTAAGATGGAGTCCTCAATTATTCTATTTTCTGGTGAACAGAAAAAACACTTGTTTTTCTTTGCCAGAAATTAAGGCCTTCCCTTTGCTTGGCTGCTCTGCTGTTTTCCTGAAGGTCCAGCACTTCGTTATATAACATATTCCTCTGCACCGACAAGCCCTTCTTGAAATCTGACGTCAAGATGCAAAATAAATGAATAAATAAAAACTTGAAGGGATATTGTCCTTTGAACCACTGTCTATTTTATCTTCTGAGGAGGAGGAGCATTAACTGGAGAAGGAATTAGCTCTTTAGAGATCCAAGTCAGCCACTCATTACCCAGAGCAGGATGTTCTGCAGTGGTGGAAGTGGGTGGAGTCTTGCTGGCACGTTTCTTTGGCTGTGAGGAAGGGAGGGAGACTTGACTTTGATTGTGGCACACATTGATACAGATTACAAGGGTAGGGGAAATAGCCTGCAAAAAGTCAAAGGCGTGTGGTATTGTTATTACTGGATCCTCTTTTGTAATGTTAGGCTCAGGACAAAGGAGAAATTGGCTCTTTCACCCTGGAGTTACGGGTTGGTCAGGGCCCCGGTCAGGGTTGCCAGACTGGAAACAGGCTAGAAGGAGGGAGCTGTGATGGGCCCTGGTAGGGTTCAGCCTCTGGGTAGAGGAGGGAAAGAGTGGAGCTGGACAGCTGGGAAGAGGAGGAGGAGGAGGAGGAGGAGGAGGAAGAGGAAGTGAAGTAGGAGAGAAGTTGTTGGTTGCTTTGGGACAACTACAGATGCCTGAGGCTTCCCCCAACTGCTCTCCAGCCCCTTCCAGGGTCAGGATCCCTTGCATGTTCCACCTACCCCTTCCTTTCCAGCTCCTTTTGCAGGAGACATTATCTTTGAGGCAAACAAAACAAAAATAAATTCCCCAAAATGTAGTGATGCTTATTAGCTGACAGTGTAGTCTTGTGAGGTGTTCACAGCTAAGAACTTGTAAGTGGCAAGGGTGTGAAAAGGTACATTTAACCCTTTCTCAGTAGTAAAAGTTGTCTTCCTCCGGGCAGTGGTGTTCCCTGCAATTCAGCACTCTGCGGGGCTAAGGCAGGAGGATTACAAGTTGGAGTCCAGCCTGGCCAACTTAGCAAGACCCTGTCTCAAAAAATTAAAAGGGCTGGTGATATAGTTCAGTCCAAAGGCCTTGGGTTCAATCCCCAGTACCAATAAAATAAGATACAAATAAAGTAAAGTAAAATAAATTTCCTCCTCCTCCACCTATCTTGGTGCTAGAAGGGACTTACAATAGGACAGGAAGTAATGTGACAGTGGCTTTATGTGTTGCTATATTTAGTCCTCAAAACAGTCCTCGGGGAGACTTTTCCCAGTTCCATGTGGGGAGCCAGAGGCCTGGGATTACACATAGACAATACTGTGTTCTAAGTTTTGCCTCTAAAATACACATTTGTGTACCAAGCTACCTTTCCAGAAAACCAATGTAATTGACCAGAGGGGAATCAGCTGTGTCTGGCCTGCAGGTGATGGGATCCTGCCTAGGAACACCTGGTGGTGTTCCAGGTTTTCCTGCTAACTCATGGCAGGCCTCCTGGGATGTCCACTACAACACAGTGAGTCTCTCTTGGCTGCTCCACTGGGAGATCCTGGCTGGAGTTGGGGACCTGGGTCTGGGTCAGGGTGTGGTGCTGATTTCTGAGTCTGTCCCCTCCGGTTCCCTATCAAGTGCCCCTTCACTGGCCTTGTTGGTTCAACTCTTCTGTTTTTCGGCAAAGGATATCATCCTGCCTTCTAACACTGCTGGCCGAACAAGAAAGTTCTTGTGTCCTGGTTTAACCTTTGACTGAAACTCATTCACATCCACGTGTTCATTTGCATTTACAGCCTTTTCTTTCCAAGCCTCTTGGGAAAAAAACTATGGAGTGACGGATTGTTTTCTGTTTGTTTAGGGGTCAAGAGAGTTAGGGAGAGAGTGCTTCAAATTGATCCTGAGGGTAAACTGCCATTATTTCTAAATGATGCCGGTAGGGAGAGAAAGGGGGATTCCTTTCTCTTTTCTCCTTTGCATATATCCTTAGTTACAGTTGGCCCTCTGTAGCCGTGCATTCTGCATCCTTGGATTCAACCAGTTTCAGATTGAGAATAGTTGAGGATAAAAATTCCAGAAAACGTTGCTGTGACAAGTACTATATAGGTAGGCCGAGTACGGTTGCATCTGAAGGTGGAGATTTGTTTTCCTTTATCGTTCATAACAAAATAGCATGACATCTATTTACACAGCATTTAGATTGCATTAAGGATTATAGATAATTAAGAGATAACTTAAAAGTACACAAGAGAATGTGACTAAGTTTTATACAAATGCCATGCTATTTTATGTCGGGGAGCTGAGCATTGGCATGTACCTTGGCACCCACAGGTGGTCCTAGAACCAGTCCCCCAGGGATACTGAAGGATGACTGTCCTAGTTTCACCTTTCAGGGCATCTGAGAAGTCATATTGACTCAAACATATGCAGCCAATTGCTGAATCCTACGGGTTGGGTCTTCTGAGTGTCCCTGCCTTCTTTCTCCCAAGTTCCTTTGGTGGCATCGTCATTCTGGTCCTATGTTGCATTGCAGGACCACCCACCAGCCCATCCCTATACCTCGGGGTGTCACTCCTCTGGTCCTCTGTACTTCTCTCACTGGGCCCCTGATTTTTTCTTTGCATTCTTCTGTACCTTTCTCTCCATCCTCTTGCACGTATTGTTTCTCAGTCCTGCCGGGAGCCCTGCTACTCCCTGTTCTACTGTGCCCTTCCCCAAGGCAGCCCCTTTTCCTGCAGCTGGCTCACAGTGCTCCAGCCCAAAGGTGGGTGACTTTCCTCCTCAGAGAAAGCAGATCGCTGTTTCTTTTTCTATGACAGAGCATGCCTCATACTGTAGGCATGCGTACTGTGCTCACCCACTGACTGCTGCTCCTTCCCTGAGTGGTAGAGCCTTAGTTTTCTGCCCTCACTTTCTTGTTGTTAGGACAGAATACCCAGCATGCACAACTGTAGGAAGGAAAGATTTATTTTAGCTCACAGTTTTCAGAAGGTCATAGTCTGTTCATGGGTGGGTGGCTGGAAAATTGGTAGAGCCACATGGCAGGGTCAGAGCCAGAGACAGAAATCCTCACAGCATGGCAGAACAGAGCCAAGTCTGGGAGGAAGGGCAGAACCAGCACACACTGCCCCAGGTCAAGCCCCAAGCATCCACCCCCTCCAGCCAGGCCCCACCTTCTAATTGGACACAGTATCCATAGGTACATAGGTCCAAACCATGACACTTGGCATGTCAGCATTTAAATGAGATGGATTTTGGACCCTGCATTGTCTTCAGACACATAAAAAATGGCAAGGTGCAGAGGAGAGTCCCTGGAGTTGAGAGTCACCAGGCCTGTACTTGCATGGGGCTCACCTGGGAAAGAGGTGACCCCTCCCCCCAACCATGTAGGATTTTGAATAGTTGGTGTGAAGTCTTGCGTGTCGCCAGGTTGCTAGTTTGGTCCTCACTCCTCCATGAAGTGTTGCTCTTGTGTAGCAGTATTTGAGCAGTATTTGAGTCTTGCTGGCTGACTCCCACCCCTGCAGCATCAGGCTCGAGAGGGCCATAACCCATCATGCGTGCTCCATGACAGAGAGCAGCCTGCACCTGGCTATGTTTCTAGATGGTGCAAAAAGTGTGCGAATGAGGAATCCATGTTGTCATTTGGTGGTTTCTCTGAAGACCTGGGAAATGTCTCAGGAGTTGATCATCTTATGCACACAGCAAAGAATATCAGTGCGGGCAATGGAGATCAGCAGTGCCTACCCATTCCCCTGCATGTACAGATGCTGCAAGCCTCAGCCAGTACCCTCTGGAAGTGGCACTGGTGAGACTATGGGAATTGGTGAGCAGATGGCCCTGCTGGCAATAGCTCCTGGCTCCCTTGCCACTCCGGGAGCCTGCTCTGTCTGGCGTGAGACGTTAGTGGGTGAGTGCCAACAGGCACTGGGGAGATGAGGTGGCTAGGTTGTCCCCGGAGTGTGGATCAGGAGTGAATTTTTTTTCCCTTTAATTTAGTCTTTCTAAGTCAAGATGATGAAAATGTTCACTAGCATGCTCTAATTTTTCTTTTTCAATTGCCTGCCCGGAAAGGTGTTTGGACCAGCAGCAGGATTTTGTCTTTTCAGTGGTATTTGGTTTCAGTGGCAAACCGTAAGCTCCCTTACACCCCTCTCTGACTTGCCCTCCATTTTCCCTCTCATATCGGTCTTGACCTGCAGCTCCCAGAGGACCTCATTGTCCTACACTTTTCACTTGCGGCTTCTTAGCCTGCCTCACTGTGTCAGGGTGGGGTGGCGCCTGGCACAACTTGCTTTGTAGACGAGTCTTCCCTATCTTCATTGGGCACCCCGCTTATGTGCACTTCTCACCCTTTCGGGTCCCTCTCTGCCCTGTAGGAGTATTTATTTTAGCTTGGGTTTTATAGGCTGTGGTAAGTCTTGCCCAGAGGCATCGAGCATATGCTGCACCCAGGTTCTTGCTGGAGGTACCTTTGTGTAGGTCACTGTATCGGTCATCTATTGCCATGTTACACAAGTTCCCACCAACTCAACTGCTAATTAAAACAGTACATATTTGTTTGTGTGATAATGTCAATGGGTGGTGGAGGGCTTGCCTAGCATGCACAAGGCCCTGTGTTCCATTCCCAGCATCACACACACGTGTGCACAAAATAGCACATATTTGCATCTTGAAGTTAATCAGGGTCAGGAATCTGGATGTGGCTTAGCTAAATCCTTTGTGGGGTCTCACAAGGCTGCAGTCAGGGTGTAGACCAGGCTAGGGTCTCACCTGCATTTGATGGCCTTGCTCCACTCTGATGTATTTCTTAGCCAAGTTTGTTTTCTTTTAGCTATGGAAGTCATGGATGCTGGCTTCTTCACGGCCAGCTGGAACATCTGCTCCTAGAGTCTTAGAACAAGTGCCATCACAGAAGTGACTGTCCTGCCCCCTTTGCCATCCAGCTCAGCCTAATCTCGGCAGGTTGATGCTGTCTTGTTCACCGGTCCCACCTGCACTCAAGGATGGGCTCACCCAGGGTGCACCCACCCAGCAGGATCTTGCCTACCTGTAAGTCTGTGTTCTTGAGTTGCAGCCATCTAGTGTGGGAAGACATACATTGACAGGGAGATTGCCCGGTGTTACACATGTGAACAGGAGCCAGGCCTGCTGGCACAGGCTTGTAATCCAGCACTCTAGAAGATGGAGGCAGGAGCATCACAAGTTCAAGCCCAGCCTTGGCAATTTAGCAACTTAGTGAGACCTGTCTCTAAATCAAAAATAAAAATGGGTAGGGATATAGCTTGGGGCACAGGCCTGGGGTTGGATCTCCAGTACTACCAAAAAGTAATAACAAGGGCTTGTGATGTGATGGTACAGGGTGCTTGGAATTCCAGGAAGAGGAATGCCAGCACCCTCGCCCCGCAAGGTTTGACCACCACTCTGGAAGGTACCATAACCTCTGCACTTGGCGCCCACCTGCCTTCTCAGACTGTGAGGCTGGGAATGGCTTGGATTTTCTGTCTTTGAAATAACTACCTTTGTTGACCTGTACGGTTGTTTTTCTATGAGTTCTGTACTTTGGAAGGAATTAGCTCGGTCTGATTCTGCATCTGTCCTTTGTCACCTTGCTAGGGTTTTATATGGCCTTGGGCAGGCTTCGGTTTCAGGTGAGCCAGATAACATGCAGCTTATAGGTTCACTGTCAGAATTAAGTGCAACAATGACATGAGCCTCATTTCCCATTCTAGACATTGAGCAGATGCCACGGTCCTGTCCCTCCTTCAGGACCCAGCACCTGTGGGAGGGACTGGTGAGTCTTCCTTTTTCTACCCCCTCAAGCATTTGTCTCTGCTTATTGTACCCTTGAAATGGGCTTTGTAGTATAATTACTTACGTACATAAATAGTCCTCACTGGCAGGAGGAGCCACAAAATTTTTGGAACAAGGTATAAAATGAATCTCATAGAGCCCCTTATTGAAATTAAAATTTACAGGTGGGTGTAGTAACATATGGGCCTGTAGTCTCTGCCGTCTGGGAGGCTGCGGCAGGAGCATTGCAAGTATGAGCCTAATTTGTGCTACTTAGAGATGTAGGGAGACCTTATCTTAAAAAAAAAAAAAAAAAAAAAAGGCTGGAGATCTAGTTGAGTATGAAGGCACTGGGTTCAATCACAGTACTGCAATAAATACATAAATAACCTGAAAATTCAAAGATGGCCACATCAGAGCATTCAGCCAAATGGGTGCTCCCAAGCACAGACCACTGGGAGAAATGCCAGCCCGGTCTACCAGATGAAGATCCACCTGGAGGCAGCATTTCTAGCTTCACAGTGGGCACGGGATGGAGGGGCAGGTCTTGCAGATCCAATCTTCTGTATTTTGCTTTGTACTCTGGGCAGCTAAAAGTGTGCAGAGTATGTCTTGGAGACAAAAGACAAGAAATTTTTCAGCTGTTCCCTCCTGCAGCGTGGTGATTGCGGTGCTCGTCGATCTCTCTCAGTCCTTCTGTCCCAGTCTGCGTAGGAGCTGTTTGTCGACATGCGCTTACTAAGATCCTGTGCTCCTAGCTGTGTTCTAGCAACTGGGGATATAACTGGGCAAGACAGATGGAGCACTTGCCTCGTAGCTCAGGTTCTGTTCGGGACGCGAGCTAGTAAGTCGAGTCCAGGGATGGGGTGCTAATGTTCACTCAGAAGCAGTAAAGCAGGGTGGAGGAGAAGGAAGTAACTGCTTGAGGTGTGCCCCGCTGTGCTGGCCCCTCCAGGGGCATTATGTCATCTGTGCGGAAGTCCTGGATGCAAGGTACTGCTTCTGTTCCCTTTCTCTGGGCAAGAAGACAAGGCCTCAGGGTAATGGGACTGAGTTGTGGATAGGAAACGTATAGCGTGACTCAGGTTCCCTTGTCTCTGAATCAAAACTCATTTCTTCAGCTGGAAATTCAACAGCCATCTCCATCTGTCCTCTGGGTACCAGGTCTCTGACTAGGTGACAGAGTGGAGTTGGTCTGGCAGAAGCAGGGCTCTGCCGTCCACCTTCAGTGGCATTCTCTAAGCTGTGTGCTTTAGGAGGTACCTGTCACCTCCCTGATGTCTGCCTAAAGCAAGAATTGTAATGTACTCCTTTCACATGCCGTAACTTGAGCAGAGCATCTGTGGAGTAGTTAAGACTGGCTCACATTACTGGGTGCAGCTGGTGCAAGCACAGGGCTGATCTCACTGTCACCAGGATGAGTGTGTTCCTGTGGGAAGCTCCTCACTTTAGGAAGCTATACTGGGAAGCTGTTGGAGGCTGAAGCCAGGGTCTGAATGAAGCCTGTGCTTCATGCACCCATGTTCCTTTCTGCTGCATTCCTCACAATAGACATGCAAATTGGTGTTCAGCCATGCCTTCCTGTCCCCACCTCACAGCCTTACAGGCATTGGATGCCCACTGACTTTGAGTTTTGAGCATATGGGTCCACATACTTTCAACATTCTAGTCAGGTGTTATTCCCAGCAATTTGTTGGATCATTTGATTTTAAAATAATTTGTCTTCTACATATGTTAGTTTTAATTAGAAAACACATCCTAAGAGGAGGAACAAGAGAGGACAGAAAGGTGAGGAGTTAATTTGATTCTGTCAGAGCGTAATTAAACTTAACTGTTAGTTTTAGCAAAATGAATTTTGTTCACGGGTTAGCGGTTCTAGGTTTCTTTTTTCTCACTATGTTGCTCAAGTGATCCTCCTGCCGCAGCCTCCTAAGTGCTGAGACTAGATGTGCCATTGTGACAAGCTTAATAGGTCTCACTAGACTCTTAAAGTATCAGTACTTGGATTTCAGCAGTACCACAGGCCCTGGTCTCATTCTTCTCAGCACCTCAGGAGTTTGTATACTCACCAGAAATGTTCATACAAGCTTTGTTCACAAGTGGCAGTGGCCCCACTAACCCTCATGGAGTCAGACAACCTAGCTTCCATGTTGAGATGTCTTTTGTGCTGTGTAACCTTAGACGAGTCACTTTGCCTCTCTGAGCCTCTGGTACATCCTGTATCAAGTAAAAAGACAAGATTAGATTCACGTTTCCAAATTCAAGAATTAGAGTGCTCAGACTCACCTATAGCTAGTCTAGTTCTGTGTTTATAGTGGGCTTCTAATCATTCTCTCCAGGTTTATAACAGACTGTCAAGGTATTTGGTCCCCTTTCAAGTGTTTTGGTCCCCTGATGAGAGGAAGTTAATACGTTTTTGAGATTTGTGAGTAGGTCAGGATTATGGTCTAACTCAAAGAAGGCTGGCCAGGCCTCCCAAAGGAAACAGACCCCTGGGTGGCCCTGCCTCCTCTGTGGCTGACACACCCCACTGACAGTGGTGAGCACTCAAAAGCATGGCCTTGGAACTGCCTCTCGCATGTGGTGTGTTTGGCACCTCTCTGGATTGGGGTCCTCAGAAGGTACCTAAGATGGGAGCAGCTGGGTAGGAGATGCTGCTGCCAAGGCGGATGCAAAATGAGAATCTGGGATGAATTGCGGTAAGGAGGAGCCATCTGAAGGTGCATAGGCAACCGGGCTGGCTGTGGGCTCCCACGATGGGAGGAAGTATTGCGAGGAAGCAGCTCTGGCCAGGCCCTGGTGTGGGGTGAGAAGCACAGGGAGGTGGCGGCAGTGGCAGCAGCAGTGGTGGTAGCGGCAGTGGTGGCAGCAGCGAGCGGCAGCTTCCGTGGGCTGCTGATGGGCCCTTTTAGTTCTCCTGTGTGATGGGGACCCTGGGCTAGCTGCCTGCTGTCCCATAAATGAGGAGGAGTCCTTGTCACCGTCTAGTCCCTGGGAGGCTGGCTGAGGCACCGCTGTGGTTATTTCATCAATGCTGATGAGAACCCACTCTGACACCCTTTGCCCTGTGTGGCTGGACTTGAGGTGGTACCAGCGCTAGACACCAAGGTTAACCAGGTGGAACCTACAAGGGAAAACCCCTCAAGGTGTAGCCTGTTTCCTCTGTAGCCTGTTCTGACCCTTGTACCAGGAAGCAACATTCTATTGTGCCTTTATTTTTATGACCTTTTAAATTTTTCTCGTCTTGAATGGTTACTTTTGAATCTATTTTTAAAGACTTTATTTCAGAAGAGGCAGTCAGAGAGGCCTGGCTGGCTGGAAATTGCCTGGGATCCATTCCCTGGCCAGGCTGGTGCACACTGGCAAGAGTCCTCTGGTTATGTTTCCCTAGAATTGGGCCCAGTCACAGTGGCCAGTAGGCCCAGACCTGGGTAATGCTTGCTGTCACCTCAGGAAGTCATTTGTTAGGCCCCAGATGCCAGGTGCCCCTGGGCTATGATACAGTACCTGTTGCAGGTGGAGGACTCAGGGTGGCTCTTTAGTCTGTGGTTGAGGCCACTGAGCCCTCAGCTGCCCATGCGGCAGGCCACCCCAAAGAACCTCTTCCCTGGCTGCTGGGCTCCTGGGTAGCCATGCTGTATGGGGTGGGAGGGGAAAGCATCTCTTGGGAGCAGCTTCACAGTGGGGTGGTTTTTTATTGGGTTATTTGCATTATCACTCAATCCAGCCAATGTGTATTTAGTGCCTGTCTGCAGGTTCTGTGCTAAATGCTGGAATTCTGTGTTTGAAAATGTTTTTACCCCCAGGAGTAACGTGGGCTCTGTTTACCATGGCTTCCTCCAAAACGGATTTGAAATAGCTTATAAATTCATAGAGAACAGAAAATGTAAGAGAAAATGGGCTTTGGAGAACGTAGGAGGCAGTAAGGTGAAGGAAGGGTGTGCCACAGCATCGGGAGGTACTGGAACGTAGGCCCAAGGCTGACTTTAGGCTTCCTGGAGTTAAAACAAAGGGAGGCAAAATAAGTTGCTGGTTTGTGGTACCTTTAAAACACTAGCAAGTCAGAGAACCGTGCATAAGGGTGCACACACTTGTCCCAGCTACGTAGGACACTAAGACAAAAGGCTCACTTGAACTCACAAGCTCAAAACCAGCCTGGGCAACAGTGCAACGCCCAGGCACAAAACCGTAACAAGAACAAAAGCCCAGCAAGACAGCCATTCTGAGGAAGTCTTCCCGGTGAATGGCTGTGGGTGCTCCTTGGGAAATGTAGGGCGCGAAGGAGGAGCCAGCAGGTTCTTAGGTTGGTTCAGCCCCGAGGCCCACAGGGAAAGCTGATGCTGCAGGCTCTTCCCACCAATTAACCTGGGTAATTGTGGTCCTGAGTGGTGAAGTCAGCAGCAGCGCTTGATGCCAAAGCTGCTGGTCACCCCAGACACCGGGAACAGGATGCTGAGTCACATCCTGCTGGGCTGCTGCATCCTGGCTTCATGTGCCCCTCACAATGGGAGGCCTGCCTGGGCAGGTTGGTGTCCTGTCATCCCCCCCACCCCCCTTGCTTTTCCAAACACATGGCCTCAGAGCAGGGAAATGCTAAAATTAGATCTTACATCATCAGGGCCCTGTATGGGAGAGGCCTTCAAAATCCAGACATGTAGACCAGGAGAAGCTGGCGAGCGGAATTTCTACCGTTCCCCGCTGCTTTGTATACTGTGCAAGGCTGTTTTTGTTCGGAAAAACACAGAAGGGGAATGGGGTTGAAAGACGTAAAATATGCCAGTGAAAGTGATGAGTAGCTAGGCTGGGGATAGAGCTCAGTGCTAGAGCGCTTGCCTATCAAGTGTGAGCCCCATCTCCAGCACTGCAAAACAACAATAACAAAAAACTATCATTTATCATTTGCCAATATAGAAAAAATTTCAAGTAGTATTTTACCAAAATCCAATTAGGTGGGATTTTGAAAAATATTTTTTTCAATTTTGAAGTAACTTTGCCAGTAATGGTGTCACACACCTGAAATCCTAGCACTTTAGGGAGGCCAAGGCAGAAGAATTGATAAGTTCAAGCCAGCCTAGATGAGATCCAGTCTCTAACTAAAGGTTTGGGAATGTAGTTTAGTGTTAAGACCCTGGGTTTGATCCCAAATACTGTGCCAGAAAAAAAAAAAGTCCAAGCTTATAGAAAAGTTGTCCTGTTAATGTCTGTGGTGGTGATAGGTTCTAGCTTCGGTCATTGATCACAATTTGTTGTCCTGTCTCACGATCCTCCTTCAGTCTCAGACAGCTCTGTCCTTTCTTTGACTCTTATGACCTGCATACTTTTGTGTCCTAGACCATTGTTTTGTATTATGTGTCTCAGTGGGAGGGTATTTGATGCATCTTTGTGATTGTGTTGGGGGTCCTGAACCTGTGGCAGGATGGCACAAGTGACCCAAGTCCTCCTTTCATCTTAGGTGGCCTGGGGTTGCCTTCTGTCTCATTACCAGCGTGCATTAGGTTGGAGGAAGGCCTGCAGGCGTCTTTATGCTAAAGACTAGGCCTCTTTGCTCATTGCATTTAGTTTTGAACCTTTAGCGCCCAGGATCTGTGTGGGACGCAGATGCAGTCCATAGCAGCGGCTGTGCCTGGCTCCTCCCCGTGCAGTTACTCTTTTCCTTTATTGTTAAGAAGTAATTCTTGGAGTTCAAGGGCAGCCTGGGCTACACGATGAGTTCAGGACCTACAGAGTGAGATGTTATCTCAAAAAAAGTCTTTTAGTTCTTGGGAAGATACTTTAAAATTGTATTATTTTCCTGACTAGCATGTTCAGGTTGCCCACCTGTGTTTATTTTGAATCTACTCTGTCAGGCACAGAGGGAGATTTGAAAACCAGGTGTGTTCTGGCTCCTGTGTCCCATTGTGAAGTTAAAAGTATACCAGAGAGGTGACAACTTCAGTGTCCATGATTGTACAGATGGGACAGGGAATACAATCTGGAGATCCGAGGACTTGAGTCGCTTTCTGAATACATAGCCTTAAAACTGGGCTTGGTGGCACAGGCCAGTAACCCCACACTCTGGAGGATTACAAGTTTGAGCCCAGCTTGAGCAAAGTAGCAACTTAGTGAGACCTTGTCTCAAAAGATTAAAAAAATGGATTTGGGATGTAGCTCAGTGTGAAGGCCCTGGGTTCAATCCCAGAACTACATATAAAAGAAAAAAGTGTATGACTTTGGACAAGTGACTTAACTTGGTTTCCCCACCTGCAAAATGACAGAAGGGGCCAAAAGGGAGAAGCCATGGCTTTCATTCAGGGCAGGCAGGCAGGCATGCGTCTTGGAGAAGTCAAGGGCATTGGGCGTCAAGAGACAGGCATGATGGGAGGGAGATGAAAGAAGAGGCTATGAAGAGACATTCCCTCTAAGGCCTGTGGAGGGGTTCTGAGGACAGCAGTAGAGAGGGACAGGGTGGAGAATTAGTAGGGTGAAGTCCAGAGGAAAGTTGTTATTATAAAGCGTTTTTCCTGTTACAAATTCTTTGAGGTCAGGGACTCTCAGGTGAATGAAACTTAGGTAAATGATATGTAATGGCTATTTGTGGTTGCTGTAGAATTTAGCATAGGGTATTTGGACTCTAGATGATGTCGCATTGTGTCAAGCTCTGGGCTGGAAAGAATGTTCTGGGAGCAGTGAAGAGGGCCTGTGGAGAGGGCTCAGGAGCAGACAGTGTCCAGGGAGGCCCTGCTCTGATTCTCAGAGGACCAGAAGACCCTGAGCTTTGTGTCCTTCACCATGGCTGCTCACCCATTATGGCTAGTTAAAATTAAATTTAAATTAACTAATAAAAACAAATTTCATTTCATGGTCCCAGTGAGCACGCTGAGTGCTGATTAGGCTCCTATGGCTGGCTGCCATGTTGTACAGTGCAGAGAGGCTACGTGTCCGTTCTTTTGGCCAGCTCTGTCCAGCAAGGGCAGTCTGAACTCCTAGCACTTGGGCACTGGGTGGGTGTTGCATGACTCACGGGGGAGGAGAGCCGAAACTGGGGTGGTCGTAGAGACTAAAAAAGAAGGGGGTGCCTGGAAAAATTATGTCTCTCTGACTAATGACTATGGGATAGGGTTGCATATCAAAAAAAGGGCTAAGAACCTGGGACAGTTGAGATAATATGCTCTTGGAATTTTTGTGTTTCAAAAATATTTACTTTGCATGCCTGTTATTTCTGGCTGGCTAGGTTGTCTTTGCTGCCGTGGCATTTTCCTCACAATGTAGCCTTTATACTGTCTGCTTCTGTGAAAGGGGCTTTACTCCTCATGTACCAGATGACAGAGGAAAGTCACACTGGCTCTGGCCTCCACTTGGCCTGAGGGCTCTTGGGGCCATCAAGAAACTTTTTTAAGGTTTGCAGAGCCAACTGAGAGCTCCTCGTTTGCTATCTTATTTTTACAGAAACAAAATTCCTGCTTCTGTGAGCTTGCTGGCAGATTGAGCTGCCTGTTCCTGCCTGTCATTATGAGGGAAGCTGTGTGGCTGGCTCAGAGAATGTCTGTCTCTTGCTGTCCTAAATGCCTCAGGACATTCCTCTTCTCTGAGAGAAGCCTACGCCTTGCAGCCAAACAATACATGCCCCAGCAGAAAGACATTTGTAATGGGCCCTGCCAGCGTTTCCTGCCTGTGACCCCTTCCTTGATCAGTGCCTGGCAGAGCTGGAATTTCCCTTTTCTGAGCAATATGTATTTGGGAGAATGAGTTGGTTGCGGCAGTTGGACAGTGTGTCTCTAGCGCCGCTTGTTTTCTTACTCTCTGAAGAATTGACCTTTGGAACAAGGCCCTGCTGGATTACGCTGGGAAGCACACGATCACAGGAGAGCTTAGTCAGTATAGGGTTTTTGTGACTTTGAACGTGAGTATATAAAGTGAAGAAAGGGCCTAGAGGAGAGCAGTGGAAAGACTTTCCATTCCGCCTGAGACCTTTAGCTAATCTCTCCAGAGTAACTCTTCACTGTTCTTTCCATCCTCGTAAGTGGCACTTTGCTAGGAATGGGATTTGGAGTTTGTCTGGACCATCACAACAGTGGTTTAAAGGCTGCTTTGTGTCTGGGAATTCACCTGCATCTGCGCTGGCTGTTACCTGCCCTCCGCCCTGGAGATCCAGCCAGAAGGTTATGAGCTTGGAGCGTCTCCATCCCTATTTGCCAGATGACCGCTGACAAGTCTTTTATCTTCTCCCAGTCTTGGTTCTTTCATCAGGAAAATGGAGTTGTAATAATTAAGTGAAAAAACGGAGGAGTGAGCGCTCTGTGAACTCAATTTGGATCACCACTGTTGCTTCCGTACTGAAGACAATGTGCCCCGAGTGCCTGGAGGGTACCAGGCATCTGAGTGCTTAAAACTTGTCATGTTGACAGATGAATGGCTCAGTGCAAGCCCAGGATTTGGTTCTTAGCTTTATACTTTCTGAAGCTTGAATTTTATGAGTTCACTTACGGTTGATCAAGTTCTGAGAAACCAATTCATGCTATCCAAACTTATACACAACTAACATAAAAAACAGAATTTATAATTTCACAATTGTAAATCTGCAGTGCGGCCTTTTCCAGTAAGTCTCTGTCTTCTTCTGTTCGTTGTAGAGCATGTTAGGTGCTCTTACTTGCTAATTAGTGATCCTTCATGGTCCAGCTTCGTCTCATTACTTGCAGGTGAGCGTAACTACAGGTTTTTGTTGGTTCCTCTTTTTTCCAAAATTCCCATCAGATCCCCAGGATGAACTGCAGTCCAGTGCAAAGCTGAGTGTGATTGAGGGTTAATTCCATCCATGGAAAAGTAACTCAGTGTCAACCATTATAGTTAGCTTAGGACACTTTATAGAGTCTATCCCTTAAGCATACAGTCTCTGATGTTGCTGTGTTTTGCATCAGAAATCCTGAAATCATATTGTGTAACTTCCCAATTTCTTAGGTATAAATTAATATAATAACGCCTGCTTGTCTGACCCTCAGTTTTGTGACAGTCGTATGAATGACATCTGCTAGAATGCTTTGTCAGCAACAGACCTGTCAAAGATCTGGTCTGTTGTTGTCATCGTACGTCATCACAACGCAGGCCTACTTCAGAGGGCAAGACATTTGTGTTTCTGAAAGTACTGGATTGGAGGTGGACATGTGCTGTTCTCAGACAGCCTCTGTTTTTGCTGCTGCCGTGGAGGGTAGCATCTTGCGTTTTTGGTCCTGGTTCCTACTCCATCATGCTACTCCCCTTCTGTGAGGACCACACATCTTTATTGTTGATCTTTTGCATGTAGGATCTTTTAAGATGAAGAGCAGTCCTCCATTGATTAGGAGAGACACAGGTGAAGCTAAAGGTGTCCTGAGCTCCAGGAGGAGCCACACACACAGTCACACAGGTCAAGGATCCCATGGGGCTAGGAAGGAGACCTAGAGGCCAGCACCTTTATTGGCTCCAGGACATTATACAAACAGATTTCCTGCAGGGAATGTTAATTGGCGGGTATGAAGCAAGCTGGCTTGAGTTCAGGAGGTCACTGTGGCATATTTGCGTAGTCAGTGCAGGTTGTGAGAATCAGCAGGCGGGACCAGCCAAGCAGGCTGTGTCTCCCTGTCCCCATAGGCAAGTGGTCATCAGGAGGTGGTTGTGTAAAGCAATTATCTGGACTGACCATATTGAGGTCCTTGGAAACTGTCTCAAGGGTGACTGAGCCCTGCTCCTGGGATGAGCGTGTACAGTGACTATTTAGCATGAGTGCCAAGACAACGTAAAATTTTAAAAATTCACCACAGCTGTGATCAGCTAGTATCAGCTTTGATTCTTCCACGAAGATAGTAACTAGTTTTTTGACTCTTACATAACTTCTTTGAGGTGTCTGATCATGCTGCTCCCCTTCTGAGAGAACATGCCTGTTTCTTGGTATGATTTTTTAGCAGGAGAAGCCTTTTATTGTGCACTGCGTGTAGGGTATTTTTATGGAACCTAGGTGTATGCCTCTGTTATTCATCAGTTCAGGGGGGGCTTTAACTTTAGCTGGGCATCAGAAGCACCTCTGGAACTTTCTAAAGGACTGATGCCCAGGACCCACTACAGACCCTCTGACTTCATCTCTGCTGAGGTTGGGCCTGGGTATAAATGCTTCGAAGGGTTCTCTGGGTGGTTCAGATGTATAGCAAGATTAGAAATCTGGGACATTAGCAGGAAAGCCCACACAGTGTGATGCTTGTTTTTGTTCTCCATGGAGTGATGTTTGTGAGTGGCATGTCACACCCATACCACCCAAACATTCCTTAAAGAAAATAGTCCTCTTTTTCCCTCTGTGATAGTCAGGTTGGCTCAGCTTAGCACCATCCCCTGAACTCTGCAAGTATTTGACTATTTGAATGAAGGAGCAGATCCATCAGAACACACATGGAATAGGACATATGTCAGAACCTGAAAGGACCGGGGCAGCACTCAGTGGTACAGCATGTGCACAAAGTCCTGGGTTCAGGGCCCTGGACCAAAGGGAGGAAAATGATATAAAAGGTGAGTTTTGTGGTTTTTAAAACTTTGACGTGCACCAGGATCACCAAGGAAGTTCCCCAGGCTGTCTTTGGAGCCTCTTGTTCAGAAGCTTTGTTTAGTTTCCTTCATTTGTTCTGTTGAAAAATAGTACCTATGCTGCCAAGGTGCAGGAGTCCAGTGACCCAGCATCACTGAGTGCCTCACGCAGCCTCTGCCACATGGCCTGGATTGAGTGAGTAACTGCTGTCGATGGGGAGCTGCTTTGAAATCTCCTTCAGGATCTTGGCGGTTCTGCTGCTCCCAGAACTCCTTAGCATTCCTGTTCAGTGCAGAAGGTTCAGGGAGGTGTCTTATCCCACAGCCTCGGTGGCAGTGGGGAGGGGGTGGAGAATGGGGTGCATCCTCTACCACCTAGTCATCCCTCTGGCAGGTGGGGAAACCCTGATGCAGGTCCTCCAGTCCTGACACATTGTTTCTCTGAGTCGTTTCTCTTTCTCTGCAAGATAAATTCAAATGTTGGGAGGGCTGAAGACAGGATCCAAGTTCTGGTTCTCAGTGATGTGACCTTAGTGGGGCCACTGGGCAGAGCTGACAGCAGCAGGGTGGTTCAGATGTCTGCCCTGGACTAGAAGGAGTGGTGTTACAATGGTTAAGGGGGTTGATGTGGGGCAGACAGACCCAAGTCTCAGTTCTTACAGCTCCGAGGCAAGCCATAGCTTCCTCCTCTGTGAAGTAAGAATGATGGCAATGTGTTGTTCACCTAATCTTCTGGGGAGAGCTGGGCAAGGCTCCAGACAAGGTCTCGGGAGCCTTTACTCAGTGCTGCCTCCTTCAGTTTTCTAAAACCTATGCGTTCTGCATTCTCACTTCCCTCTTCCAAACCCTATCAGGGTTCCTTTCATAGAGTACTTACCCTTTCTACCCTGCATTATGGTCATTTATGTCTTGGAACATAACATATTTCACTGAGCAAAACAAGAGCTAAAAACACAGAACTCTTGGCAGATCCTGCTCGGTGGATTTGGGGATCACACTCCTGACCTTGAGCTTTACCGTGACAGCCTGGCCTGCCTGGATGCCCGGTGCCTCTGTGCTCCTCATAGAAGCATGGTGATTGTCTGAAATTCCCCTACCAAAGGGTCCCCAGCTCCCTCAAGTTTAACTGTAAGCACACCAGAAGCATTTCAGAATGTAAAAGTGCTTTTGAAAATGTGGAGTGGGTAACTGCTGCAGGCAGCTGCCCACGTCCCCTTGGATGGGAAGATGGTGATTTGAAAGAAAAAGGCACCCTTCAGTGTGCTGATTTTGCCCAGGATGAGGTCCTCTTGTGTGGTTTATTCCAGGGTTACTGGCTATTTCCCTCCCCCTTCCCAGTGCACACCCTGCTCCCTCTTCCCGGAGAGTAGGAGTGAAATGATTAGAGGAACTTCATCTGTTTTGCTCCCTGTGAATGGGCTTCTTTCATCACAAAATGCTGTGACAAGGGCCTTTTTAAGCCAAAATATCAGGGGAAGACAAGTGCTATGAGAACCACTTGCTCTTTGGTGGGACTGTTGTCCAAGGAGGACTCCATTGCAATCCTGGAGGGACTCACCAGCCTCTTCCTCACCGTCCTGCGTCCTTTAAGGAGTGGCCGGCAGGAGCTCTGTGGGCCTCAAAAGGCAGTCTTTTAAGATGTGAATTCAGCAGCGATGAACTTTTTCTGTTTTTCCGACTTCTGCATCTTCCTTCAGCCAACTCGGTACCTCTGCTGTCCAGAGGTTTCCAGCCCAAATTTGTACGTATGACCACGTCTCATTCCTGTTTCCCTGCCATGGGTCAGTTCTGAATTATGTTTTTAGGTCTTGGGTTTGACAGGCAGCATTGGTGAAGGGTTTTGTTGTCTTCCATGTTTTGTAGAAACTTTAATCTTACGAGGTCTTCCCAAAGGGCAGTACTTGGTGTCTGAGAACATATTTGTACTGTGGAGATGAAGGCACTGGGCAGGGTGGTAGGGAAGGGAGCAGCCAAACCCTTTTCTTTTAATATCTCATTAAGATTTTTCTTAAAGCTGTAGCAGAAGCTGTTTCTTTTTTGTCGTTTTGGTCAAAAACTTCCGTAACTTCAGTTGTTCTTTTTATGGCATTAGAATCTCTAGTGAAAAGGTAATTTTCTGTGATTAGGATGGATGGCTTGGTAGATTTGTGCTCTTCCTTGCCCTGGGTACTTCCTAAAGGTATACACTATTACCAGTGTGGATTGTTTCTTAATTTTTAATTTGTGGTGCTGGGGATGGAATCCAGGACCTCTTTTCCTGCTGAGCCCCACACCCAGCACCACCTACATGAATTTCCCTAGTGGCCACTCTGAGGCTTCACAGAGTCGGACTGCTTAACTTGTTGGTGTTAGAAGTTCAGCCAAGAGAATCTCCTGAAGCCGTGGCTGTCGGGAATAGCTGCAGGCCTGCGGGGAGTTTGGAACAGAAGCCAGGAAGCCAGGTCATGCAGATGTGTGCATCTTGTTTGCATAGATCCCATAGATCACATGACTGACCATACTCAGCCTGGAGAGTCATCATGTGTGGTTTCTTCCTGATGTATCCTCTTACTATATTCCCAGGACACCAGGTGACCTCACAGCCTGGGGATCATGTGCTTTCTGGGCTTCCCTGTAATGTTCAGTCTTTACTCAACACAGCAGCTGCCTGGTACTGATCATCAGGAGACCGAGGCCCTGGTCAGTACTGGGTCCTGACTCTGTATGTATATGGGGAGGGGCCTGTGATTCTTATCTTGTCAAGGAATCACTGGCCTCAGAGAGGTTGCAGGGTGAAATGAGTCTGTTCTGTTGCATTGTTCCTCTTTTTCCAAAGGAAATGTAAAGGAAATCAAGGGGGATTTTTTTTTTTTTTTTTTTTTTTTTTTTTTTGGCCCATGATTCAAAGGCAGAGGTCACTTTTAATGCTTGGCTGTTTCCAGAGTGCTCCAGTTTCTAGTCAGAATGGCTTTTTTTTTTTTCCTCCAAACTTACAAACAAGAAAAGGTTGAAGTTGCCTTGAAAATATTTCTCTGGCTGCTTTGCTGAATTCATTGTTTTAAGTTTCACTGGCTGGGAGTCCCTTACACAGCTCTTTGAGATTTGGATGAAAGTAAGTGGTAAGTGATCTGTGTCTAAAAAAGAGTAGTTGTGAAGACAGATTTGGCTGTAAAATCCCAGGAAGGAAGAAAGTGGCAAGTTTTGGGGGTGGAAACCTGTTAGACCAGGATTCTGCGGCTTGCTAAAATGAGATGCCTGGATCTTACATGGGCCAGATGGATGCAAAAGATCTTTTTGATTCCTATGGGTGAGGCCCAGACTACAAAGAAAAGATGGCATCTCGTTCTTTCACTCTGGGCTCCTCACCACTTGAAACCCACTGGCTTAGAGTAGAGAAACAAACTTGGCATTCTAGGTGCATAGCAGATTAAAAAAAATACTATATGCCTATGAAGAATCGATTCTTTGAAATAGCCAGTATCCAGATGCCTACATCTGAGGGGCACCAGCAAGCCTTATTTTCTCGAAGTTCAGCAGTCCCTATTTCTGGAATGAAAAATTCACCAGAAAATTTAAAAGGTTTTATCATGGACTTCCTATCACCCAAGGTAAATTTTCCCAAGAGGTGCTAACTTAAATACCAGTTCATATGGCATTTTCTTAGCACTTAGAGTTATAGTTAGACTTAGCCAAATTTATGTATTCAGGATCATAATGTTTAACATTAGATATGTGGAATGAAAGTGATCTTGCTTCTTTGTATTATAGAAAATATCTTTGTGTTTCTTCTAGGAATTCATTTTTAAAAAGTAGTCCCTTTTCTTGAAAGATTTTCCTCCAAATTATTTCTACCCAAATTGTGTGCTCAAAAGATTGCTATATTTTTATAATTTCTCATGGACTTTCACAAAATCAAAATTATTTTTAGAAATATTGTTGTATAGTTGTGTTCTACATTGCTTTTTTCTTCTGCTGCTTCTTTTAATTTACATATTGCCTCCCTGTCCCCTTTCCACAAAGTTCATTTTCTTTCTTCTGTAAATCTTACATTTTTATTGTTTGGTTTTGTCATATTAGAGAAACCATATGATATTTAACTTTCTGGGTCAGATTCATTTTGCTAAGTGAAATGGTCTCAAGGTGCGTTCATTTTCCTACAGATTACTCAGATTTGTCGTTCTTAAGTATGTACATGTACCACGTCTTCTTTATCCAGTCATCTGTTCTCGGGCATATTGGCTTTTTCCAAGATTTGGCTGTTATAAATAGTGCTGCTATAAACATGGGTGTGCATGTACCACTACAGTATGATGACTTCTAACTCTTTTGGGAAGATACAAAGCAGAGGTATAGCTGAGTCGAATGGAATGTGTATGTTCTTTTTTCTGAGGAATCCCCATACTGCTTTTCATAGTGGTTGTACCAGTTTACAATCCCACCAGCAATAAAGGAGGGCTCCTCTTTCCCCCACAGCCTCACCAGCATTTGTTGTTTTTTGAATTCTTAATAGCAGCCATTTTTATTGGCGTTAGATGGAACCTCAGTGTTGTTTTAATTTGTATTTCTCTGATGGCTAAAGATGCTGAACATGTTTTCATGTATTTATTGGCCATTTAGACTTCTTCTGAGAACTGTTTATTCATTTCAGATTCCCCTATTTTGACTGGGTCCTTTATTTTGGAGGGTCTACTTTTTTTCAGTTCCTTGTATATTCTTGCTAGTCGTCCTCTGTCTGAGGAATAGCTGGCACATACATTATTCCCATCCCGTGGGTGTCCTCTTCACTATGTCGCTTGTGTCTGTTGCTATGCTTTTTGATTCCATTATCGTCCCATTTGTCGATTCTTGATGTTATCTCTTGTGCTTTGGGCATTTTATTGAGAAAGTCTTTGTCTATGCCTGTGTCTTCAAAGGTTTTGCCTACTTTTTCTTCTAACAAGATCATTGTTTCCATTTTAATGTCTTAAGTCTGATCTATTTTGTTTTGATTTTGGTGCACAGTGAAAGTTGTGGGTCTAGTTTTGTTCTTCTGCATGTGGTTAGCGAGTTTTTCCAGAACCATTTGGTAAACAGGCCATTTTTACTCCAGTTGTTCTACATGGCTTTGAAAGACCAAACAAAAATAACCATTTAGAAAATTAATGTATGTTCAATATGGAAAATTTGGAAAATCCTGTGAAATAGGCAAAAAGATAATCATAGATAGTTTAACCTACCAAGACCCAACTGTTAATTTTGATATGCATCATGTGTATGTTTTTAGAATTTAAGGTGTTTCTTAATAGTTGATAATTAATAGCTGAAACTTTTTTTTATGAGACAGGGTCTTTCTTTGTTGTCCAAGCTGGTCCTGAATTCACTGTGTAGCCCAGGCTGGCCTCAAACTCACAGCAGTCCTCCTGCCTCAACCTACCAAGTGCTGTGAGTACAGGCATGTGCCACCATGCCCATTTTATGCGGTGCTGGGTAATTAAACTGCACATGCTTTAATGGCTGAGTTATACACCCAGTCCTAGCTGTGGCTTTTAAAATATGTATATATGTCTTAATTTCTGCATAAGTTGAAGGCTTTTTTTTTGAGACAAGATCTTGCTCTGAAATCCAGGTGGTCCTGAACTCTACATAACCCAGCTGGCCTCAAACTCACAGCATTCCTCCTGCCTCAGTCTGCGCAGTGCTGAGATTACAGGCATGCCTCGCCACACCTGGCTTATGTGGTAGTGAGTAATTAATTGAACTCAGGACCTTGCACTTAGTAGGCAATTGCAAGTAACCACTGTGCTGTGCTGTGGGCTTGAAGACTTTCTATAATGTCTAAACCATAGGAGTAAAATTTTTAAATTTTATTTTTTTAACGTTTTATTCACATGTTGTATGTTAATATTTTTATTGGTTAAGATATTTACAAAAGGCAAAGTTCATTTTACAGAGCAGTTCAGTGAGGCAGATGAGATTTTTCCACTGGAATAGTGAGTGGGCAGGCCAGTCTTGAGGAAGTCAAATCACAAGTCAGTAGCCATCCAGTTTTTTTTTTCAGATGAAGACAAGTACTTTTGTTTTCTTTGTATTCTCATGGAAATATGACATTGCTAAAGGAAGTTAGAGGCAAGCCCAGTAGCACAAGCAGGGCAGATACAGAGTACACTGTCCCCTGGCAGAGGAAGACATGCACTGTGATGCTCTCCAGGCAGGGGACTCTTGGCCCTGGGAAGCCCATGTTGGACTTGGGGTGTTTTAACAGATGCGTTACTTCATCGCAGAACTGTAGCAGCAAATTTAGAGCAGAGGTGAGGGCTGGGGGGAGCACTGTATGAGATTGTGGTAAAAGCTGCGTTACCCCCCCACCCCACCCCCTTGCGTCCTGGCCCACTTCCCCCTGAATTGGCTCTAACTGTGCTCTTTTTCTTCTTCCCAGCTTAAGTGAGAGCTTTTTCATGGTGAAAGGAGCAGCCCTCTTCTTGCAACAGGGAAACAGCCCTCAGGGCCAGCGGAGTCTTCAGCATCCCCACAAACATGCAGGTGACCGCTGTGCTACCTCAACTCTTAAATTATGTCTTTCTGTGCAGTGGGGGAACCTAAGTGGTTGGTAGGGAGCAGCGTGCTGGGTATCAAGGACAGAGTACTCACAGAACGTGGGTTTATAATTGCTGGTGGCCTCTTGGTGGCCCTGGGAGCTAAGGAGCATTTTAAACCATGTGTGCGTACCTGAGGAGCAAGGTGGACAGAGGGACCTCTTGGGATAGGAAGATTTCCTGTACATACTTCTTATCAGGTAACTGCAGAAACAAATGTACTAAAATTCATCATAGCCAGATGTTGTCTCCTGGAAAATAAACACCTGGGGTAATACGTACCCAGTTCAAAAGTGCTATGATTTCTCTGATCACTTGAAAAACCTTTATTTGGTTATGTGTACCTAACAGAATATTATTTGGCCATAAAGAAGAACAAAATTTTGTCCTTTGTAGAAAAATCATTCTGTGAGTGTATCTGCAGACCATGTTAAAAATAAGGCAGATTCAGGAAGACAAGTATCACATGTTCTTCCTAATTTGTAGAATCTGAAAAAGTGATAAAAGAGAAAGTCAGACATAGACATGGTGGCACACGCCTGTAATCCTGGTACTTACTTAGGAGACTGAAGCAGGCGTGCTGCGGTGAGCCCAGGACCAACCTGGGCTGGAAAGTGAGACCATGTTTCAAAAAAAAAAAAAAAAGGAATAAAGGAAAAGAGAGTCTGCTGTTAGACAGGAAGAAGGAAAAAGGAGGGAAGGACAGGTAATAGAAGAGACCAAAATATATGCCTCAAACTCAGAAAGATAATATAAAACTGGGGACAGTGTGAGGCAACAGGGAATGGGAGAAAGTGATCAAAGTATGTTACACACGTGTACAAATCTGCCAGAATGAAACTCACTAACTTTGTTAATCTGTATAACCAGTGTGCCCTAAAAGCCATGAACCACAAAGACTAATACCATTTTGAGAGACAGAAAGAGAGGAGGTCTTCTCTGTACCCACATGAGTTAATGTTGTCCCTTTTGGTGTAACACACACACACACAACACACACACACACACACGTGTGTAATTTTTTTTTGAGACAGGGTTTTGCTGGGTAGCCCAGGCTGGTCTTAAACTCACTATGTAGGCCAGGCTGGCCTTGAACTCACAGCAATCCTCCTGCCTTAGCCTCCCAAGTGCTAGGATTACATGTGTGCACCACCACACACAGCTTATATGGTGTTGGGGAATTGAACCCAGGACCTTACTCTTGCCAAGCAAGTGCTCTAACTGCTAAACTGTGCCCTCTGTCTGAGCTATAAATATTTTTTAAAAAGAAAAAAAATTATTTGAAGAATTTTTGTTTTCTTCTGTGGTACTAGAGATTGAATCAAGGCTTTCACATTGAGTTACACCCCCTAATACATTTTTTTATTTTTTATTTCGAGACGGTCTTGCTAAGTTGCCCACAGTGGTTCTGAACTTGTGTCCTCCTGCCTCTGCCTCCCAGAGTGAATCTCTGTCAGGGCCTCTGACTTGTGCTTTATGTAGTCACTGTCATGAGATTTGGCCACAGGGTTATGTGGAATAGGACAGAAACAATAGAATGGGGCTGAAGAGAGTGCCAGGGTTGGTTCTAACGCACACTAGTGAGAGGTGCCTATGAGGTAGTGAGACTGCATTGCTTAGGCTCAGAAGCAGAAAGCTATTTGAAAAGAATTCAATAGGTACTTGTGTAGGAGAGGATCTGCGTAGCAGGTTGTGGCCTCTCAGGGCTTATCTCCGATAGGCTGCAGCACCAGTTGAGTAGCTGTGAGCTGGGAAAGCTCTTGGCATCCCAGCGAGCAGCAGGTGAAGCCAGTGAGCCAATGGGGATGGTGTTCTTGTTACCTGTGATCGTTGTTTACTTAACCTCAAGTCCTGTAGCTTCATCATCAATCTGAGTGCGTCGGTGAGAATTCCACACTGTATAATTCCATAGTGGACACCAAGGCTCAATCAGTATTTTCACATACTGATATTTTTCATCAAGATTTAGGTCTGTTTTCAGAGAAAAAAAAAAGACTGAATAAGGAGGCAGTGTGCTTTTGCGGAAAGAATGTTTGCTTTGAAGTTAGACAGACAAGACCTCAGAAGCCAGCTCTGTGACTTGGTGAGCTGTCATGGCCGACCTCTAAGCCTTGATGTTCTCATCTTTATAGTAGACAGCAAACATCTCAGGAAACATGGAAATGAAGAATTACACACATAACATACCTGTAGGTGCTATCTATTACATAAATGGCTGATTATTTTTGTTCATGCAGTGACTCCTACCATAATAAAACCACATATACCTTGGGAGTGGCAGCGCAGGCCTACAATCCTGAGAGGCTGAAGCTGGGGAGTCAAAATTCAAACCCGTCCTGGGCAACTTAGTGACTCAACAAAACCACATCTTAAAATAAAAAATAAAAACATGGCTTGGGGATATAGCTCAAAGCAATGGTCCTGGTTTCAATCCCCAGTACTGAAGAAGCAAATAAAAATTAAAGAATTAAAATTAAAAATAAAGTTTTAAAGATAAAAAAATGGTTATGCCCAGATCTCAGGGGCCCCAAAGACCACCAGGAGTCTGAGACACGTATGTAATAACAAGGAGCCTTTATTCGGGCTTAAGCTTGGGCTGTCAGACGTCAACAACACAGTGGATCCACTCAGAGAGCCCAGAACAAAAGATGAGCAGGGTTTTTATGAGGCAGGGGCAGGGGTGGTCTCAGGAGATGTGACACAGGTACATTATCATTTACATAGAACCAATCGTAAGTACACAGTTTTTTATGATGGCGATGTTGACCACTTAGGCAGAGTGGCCATAACTTTTGTTATAACCCAATCATGACCTTTTAGGAGTCTTTTGGATGTAACCAACCGAGTGTGGTGTTTTAGTGGCCTGGGTAGGGTTTAAAGGGGCATCAAGTGATTGGTTAGTTGTCACTGGGCAAGTATTTATGATTCCTTGACTCTGCCCTAGGCCCAGGAATGCCAGATTTGTGTTAACCCTTTCTGATTGGCTGTAACTAGGTAACCAAGTGCCCAAGGCTATCCTGGCCTTGGGCATTTTTTAAATAATTGTTTTACGATCTGAGGAAGATGAGGCTTAGATCCAGTAACATCTAGAGTAAGTTTGAAACCTGTCCTGAAGTCTCTTTAGCTTGGGCTGTTCAAAAATTATATACAGAAACATTCTGAATTTGCTAATGGTTCTGCCCTGTTAGGAATTTTGCCGTTACTTGTGTATCACCTGTAATGCAGACAGCAAAGACAGCAAAGCCAGTGCCCAGGCGTTGCTCACCAAGTACGAAATATTCCTGTGCTGCGTGAGCTTGGGGAAACAAGTGTAAAACCATGTGTGGTAAACCCAGTGGAGCTGGCCCATCCCTCTGGAACCGCAGGAGGACAGAGAGAAAGCTGCTGCTGGCTGGCTTTTCTGCTTCTGGGACCTGAAATAGACAGCGAGCTTGGGAAGGCAGGCCACAGCCGGTGAGGCATACTCAGCACATGACCATGGAGTGGCATAGATGAGACTTTATGCCTGTTCCTTCTCCCAGCCCACCCTCAGAACCGCCTGAAGATCCCCTGATAGACCACAGTCCCTTGGTAGTCACCATGCAGAGCTGAGCACAGCTGGGGGTTAATGTGCCCATGGAAAAGTGGGGGGGGGGGGGGCATGGACCTGAGGCCCTGCAGAGCCTCTGCTTTAGGCTGAGAGTCTCTGATTTGTGTGTGTGTGGATGTCAGCCAGGGTTTGGATTTTTGTCTGTCAGCAGTTTCCCACTGACAGGAGTTTATCTATGTGGAAAGTGCCCCTTTTATTTCAGCATTGATCAGATAAGGGGGTTGGGTTTTGCTTTTCTCTGTGCAGTTCTAAGACGTGAGACAGATGGCAGGAGGCCTGGGCAAACCAAGAGCCAGCCCCGTGACTGTGTGACATTGTGACATTGACTACAGGACAGGTCGGGTGCCATGTAATCTGGGCAGGGGAGGGGTACAGCAAATGTCCTGTCCTGTGAACCATCATTCCTTACCGAGAGCAGTGCCATTGGGTAGGGCATCCTGCATTGTGGAGTCCTGTTACTGGGCAGTGTGGGTAAGAGGAGCACCCTTCTTTCTTTTTTAAATTTGATGCATTGTGGAAAAACCCTTAACATGAGATCTGCCCTCCAAACGAGAGAGCCTATATCTAATAACCTGATTTCCCTGAGACAGGAAGTGCAATTTTAGATGTCACCTTCCATTCTGCCTTGAAATGAAAGAGATGCTTTGCTGTAAGAACAAATGCATTGTCTTCTTTTGGAACATTTGAGTTTTTAAGCAGTATTGACCCTGGGACTCGCATTGTGACCTGTATAGTCATTTTAGAAAAACAAAGTAATTCAGTTTCTTGTGGGTGTTGTACACAATTGAAATTCAATGAGGTGGTGTTCTTTTTGTTGTTGTTGTTTGGTTGGTTGGTTGTTTTAGAGCATGGTCTTTCTCTGTAGTCCAGGCCAGTCCTGAACTCACTGTGTAGCTTAGACTAGTCGTAAACTCCCACCAATCCTTCTGCCTAAGCCTCCCAAATGTGTATAGGTGTTTGCCACCATGCCCAGCTTAGTGGTGTGGGCGATCAAACCTTGGGCCTTGCACGTCCTAGGCAAGTGCTTTAACTGCTGAGCTACACCCCCAGCCCTAAGGGTTTGTTTGTTTTTTTCCGTAAAGTAGTTATTGTACCCGTTTTCTAGGTCAGCACCTTTGTAGATGCATCTTTCCTTCAGAACCTCATGCAGGCATGAAGAAAACTGCACAAGCTGGGTGCTGGGACGCACACCTGTATCAGCTACTCTGGGGCTAATACAGGAGGATCGCAGGTTCTAAGCCAGCCTGGGATGCATAATAAGACCCTGTCTCACACTAAAGTAAGATTTAAGGATATAGCTCAGTGGTAGCACTTGCCTCGCCTGCTTGAAGCCCTGGGTGTAGCTCTGTAGTAAGGGAGTGAGAGGTGGGGCAGGAGGGCAGGCCTAAATAGGAAACAGTAGTAACACAGTCACACATGTCCACTTGCGAGACATGAGACTCTGTAGGGCAGTCCCTCTGTGTGGACTCCATCCCTCCTTTAGTTAGCTTGCTCTGACTGGCAGCCTTGGAGACTTACCATCTAAGAACTTTCTGTCACTGCAGGCTGCAGGTACCTCCTGGATCCTGGGGCAGCTCAGAAAAGCTCATAAACCTGTCTTATCCAGGAGCAGTGATACTCAGCTACTAGGGGGACTGAGGCAGGAGGATCACTTGAGGCCAGGATTTCAGGGCCAGTCTGGGTAACATAGTGAGATTTCATCTTAGGGAACAAGAAAAGTCTGCTGTATAATATTGCTTCTTTATTTAGTGAAGAAAAAAAGATTATTGTCTCATCAAGTTATTTCTCTGGCACCTGACATAAAACTGCCATCCATAAAGACACTGAGACATTTCTTCCTGGGTATAGAAATATTATCTAATTTATGGAAAATGAGGAAGAGTTTGCAGAGGAAAAGCAGCACGTAGGCCTCTTTCTCACAGTAGACTGTCTCTTTCTTCCTTTTTCTTTCCATTTGGTAGTGGTGGTTTGGTTTGGTTTCTTGAGACAGGATCTCACTATGTAGCTCAAGGTGGCGTAGAACTTTTGGTGATCCTCCTGCCTCAGCCTCTCAAGTGCTAGGATTATAGGTGTGTGCCACTGCCCCAGTTTCTCTCATATTAACTTTTGGCAGATGCCTTACTCCAGTCAAGCTGTAGATTCTACCCCCTCGCCCCCCGCAGCCTGTCAAGTAATGTTTGCTTCAGTAAAATAACAGGTCTAGGTTTGTTTGTGTTTTTCAAATTTCATATTAAAAACACCTGTATTGGAAATATTTCAGAAAACAAGCGCAGGACCTTAAGCCATAAATTCCCAAGCCTCATGGCTGGTGTTCAGGAAGGAAAGTAAGAAAAATAGAGATGAGTTTTTATGACATTTTTCCTTTGGTGTAAGTAGAGAAATTTTCACTTTGAAATCTTCTGGCCCTGAAATTCAGCCTCTCAGAGATAGAAGATAGGAGGATGACATCTTAAAACTTTTTATTGGACAGGTGACCTGCCCCAACATCTACAAGTGATGATCAACCTTCTGAGGTGTGAAGACAGAATCAAGCTGGTAAGAAGAGATCAAAGTGGCAAGTTTTCCTTTTAATTGTGACCCTTGGTGGGGAGCCATTCATGACCAGCAAGAGGAGAAGCTGTTATGTCATGATGCACTATTGGCAAAAGGCCAGGGACCTGTTGCGGTGGCTGTGCGAGGCCCTGTTTTCTGTTTGTAGCATTGCAAGAAGAAAGCTAAAGCTGGGGTTCCCCGGCATGAGAGGGGCTAGCGAGGGTGTGTTGGCTTCTCAGTGGCAGCCTGTGCAAAGCACATCTCTCTGGATTTCATTTGTGCATTCATGCCACATGTCTTGGGCAACACTTCAGGCTAGTCTGCTGGGGCTTAAAGTACAACCTGGCTCTGGCTCTCAAGTATTTCTTTCCTCATGGAGCAAAAGGAGAGAAATAAAGCTCTTGGCTTTTGGTTGGCAGAGGGAGGAAGGAGGTTTGCCTGGAGGGCAGACCAGAGATGACATCACTGTCTCCTGCAGGCTGTGCGCTTGGAGAGTGCCTGGGCAGATCGCGTCCGCTACATGGTGGTGGTGTACAGCAGTGGGCGCCAGGACACTGAGGAGAATATCTTGCTGGGAGTCGACTTCTCCAGTAAGGAAAGGTGAGTTTCATGGGATGGTAGTTTCCTTGTAGTGGGGGGACAAGAGTTGCTGTAGGAAAAAAAGGTCTTTGCGGTGTTCCTTATCTATGGGAGAGGGGCATGGCATGCGAGAACAGAAGGGGTCAGGTCCCTGGAAGTGTCAGGGACCCGGGGTTCCTAGCCACCTTGGCCGTCGTCAGTCAGGAACCAGCAAAGTCTGGGGTCTCGAGTGGCATGAGTACAATGGAATAACATCAGGGAGGTTGAATCAGTGTTAACAGCTTGTTTATTGGAGGTGAGGACCAGGCTTATAAGAATTGGGTCCACCAGGTACAGGGAAAGTGTCATACACTGATTGGGGAGATTTTGGAGTCTGAAAGTAAGCTAATTTGTATGGCAGGTCTTTCAAAACCTGACCACATGGTTTCTGGTAAGAGTCTGGAAGCAGGGGAAAATTAGGAATTTGGGTATGATGAGCGGTGGCCCATCCTCAGTCTGAGATAAGAGGGAGTCGCCCCAGGCTTGCCTGTATCATCTCCAGCATTGAGATTATTGGGGTATGAGCCACTGCTACCTACCCAGACCAAGTCAGGGTGCCACATGGAAGCAGGAGGCCATGCCATCTCAGCTCATAGGCGTTAGCATGTCAGATGGCAGTCTGCTGTCAGCTGACAGTATGTTGAGAGAACTTCAAAGTTGCACTCTGTGTAGATGTTGAACACTAGTAGCTGTAGAAGAAAAGGGGCAGACTATTTTCTCTTTGCTGCAATAAAATACGGAGGCTGTTCATAGAGAAATGAGTTTTATTTAGCTCACTTTTGGAAGCCGAAAGTCCAGCATGAGGCAGCCCCATCTTTCTGGCCTCTGGTGAGGGTATGCAGGACAGTGGTGGGAATGTGTATAGAAGAGATCATGTCATAAGACAGGAAGCCAGCAGGGACCAAGACCCAGACTTTGGTCTTTTTACAGCAGCCTGTTCTCACAGAAACCAACTTGCTTTATGAAGCCTGTAATAATTAGGGCAATGACCTAATTACTTCGCACTAGGCCTCACTTCTTGAAAGTTCTACCACCTCAACAACTGCTACACTGGTAACCAAGCTTTCAGCCATGAACTTTTGTGGGATGCATTGAAAACTTTATGCAACCTTAGCAAGGGGCATCTTGGCCAGGGTGTCCCTGGAGGAGAACTCAGCAAAGTACACAAGTAGGGTTAGCTGGAGTCAGCACAGGATGCAGGGAGGATGCTGTCCGGGCAGATGGACCAGTACAGGAATGTGCCAGCTGGGCTTGCATCAAGCACCTGGTCCAGGAGGGCTTTTTTCATGGATTCCCAAGGACTTTGGGCAGGTCCTTGGTCAGTAGATTGCAAGTTCCCTGTTACTGGAGAGCACTTCAGCATGGACCCTGTTGATGTGTAACAGCTCACCTGATACCTACAATTAACTTTTAAGGTCATTGCAAACCCTGTATCTGTAAAAATTAGATCAAAGCAGGCCTCCTCCCATTAATCTCCTCATTCATGAAGCACACAGTTTCCTGGCGCTCTCCTGCACATGAGGATTGGGCCGGCCTTGTGTTAGCGGTGATAGCATGCAGTTCTTGGTCTCGTAGAGCTGTTGGCTACATGGAAGATGGCAACCACTGGCCATGATGGGGAGAGGCCCAGGGTCTGTGAGCCTCTGGATTAGGTGATGCTGAGCTGCGCCTACAGAAACAGAGGGCAGCAGGGTGGGTTCTGGGCGGGCCAGGCCAGGAAGTGTATCTGAAAAGCATGTTAGGCAGAGTCTGTGTCTGGACAAATCTCAGATGCCATGAATGGCCATGGTGACTGCTGTTGTGCTTCTTCCTGTGAATGACCTACTGTGTTTATAGGCTGGGGACCAAGTCTTTGTGAAGTGTTAGACGTTAAGAATAAAAAAGTAAGGGCATTGCTTTTGTGGCACTCCTCCCAGCACCTCATGGTATTTTTTGCAAGTTTTTTTTGCCACACATTTGGGTATATCAGAATTTGGCTGGCATTCAAGTCAGTTGGGAAGTCTGTCCAGATTACACAGTGCACCACATCTTAGGAGGCGAGCTTCAAAGAGTGCTCCCTGACTAGAGGGCTTGGAGCCTTGGGTCAGGGTGCCAGCAGGTAGGTGCTGTCAGAAACACTCAGGGTCCTTCTTTGCAGGTTGTAAGGGAAAGGGATCCCACATTTAACAATGTTTCTGTTAGAGTTGTTCCTCAAGTGACTACCCAGTTCTTAGGAAATCTTTTATGAGCAGGACTTCTCATTACACAAACTGTTTTGTGACTGGTATTGACCTTATGCCAGAGCTCGTCTTTGGATGTCATTTTGACCCTGCCTGTGAAGCTTTGCAGGAGTCCATCCCTTTTCCCAGGCATCTCTCTGGATGAACTTGCAGAGTGTGGTACAGTTAACTAAATGGCCACATAAGCATCTCATTTAATCCGTAAAGCACCCTATTGGGTGAGAAGGCTGGAGCAGGTAGGTACACCGGCGTTGTCCCAGTAAGTGGATGAACCTTGCTTGGTCTGTGACAGCGGCAGCTTCCTCCTGTGCACAGCCTTGATCATCCATTCATCTGTAGATTGATCACATGTGTGCTTGGTAGGTCTTTTCTTGTACCAGGCCCTGCTGGGTGCCAGGGCTCATCTGTGAGCACCGGAGACATGACCTGTTCTCTTGAAGTCTGAGGTCATAGATGGATATTAAACACACACATGTGCTCCCAAGTTTGTTCCTTACTGGTGGGAAGATAGGGGCTGAGCTCTCCCACCCACTCTAACATTTCCTTCTCTTCCACCCTTCCCCCTGTTGCCTCCTCTCAGCGTTCCATCTTGGTTTCTTGTGTGCCCCTCTCCTTGTGATTCTCTTGATTCCACTTTGTATGTGGCCCTCTCAGAATTATCTGAGCCAGAGTCGCCTGGCTTCAGGTGTGACCCCCCACAGTGCTGCTGGTCTCCTGTGGCTAGAGAGGAGGGTCAGGAGCCTTCCAGGGAGCAGGAAATGAGGGACCTTCTTGTTTGGACCCAGCACAGCTGTGGTGCATGCTGTCTGTCCATGCCCAGGTGTTATGGGGGGCACTGGGAACAGGTGTGCTGTAGCTCCCACACAGCTGGGCACAAGGCTGTCATATTTTCGGTTCTTACTGAAAGCCTTGGGCTACTGAGAGCATAATACCCTTTTTTTGTTTTCTTAAATTCTTGCCACAGTATTTTATTTTCTTAGTCTGAGAGAGAGAGAGAGAGAGAGAGAGAGATAGAGAGAGAGAGAGAGAAATGAACATGGCCCCAGAAGGTATCCTCATGGATTCCCATGTGACAGTGATTAAGTATCTGTTGAGACCGGAGTGCTGGACCAGTGTCGGCTGCAGCAGTTCACACACACCATCAAAGCTCTGTGTCCACATGCCTATCTGTAAGAGGCCAGGAGAGCCAACACCGGATTTCATCTCTGGCTAAATCAGTTTGGATACAGGAATGCTTTGAGTGCTGTAAGCACGCACTGCTGTCTTTCCTGTGCGGTTGCCTTGCTGTCTGCAGAGCGCTGCCCCTGTCCACACGTCCATGCCCAGCCGGCTTCACTGCACCTGCTACACAGGCTGCAGGGACTGGGAGCCTGTTTTCTTCTTAAGTTGTTCCCACTTTCTTCATCCTTTGGGTCATTCTTCCTCTAAAAAGATCCCCTTTCCCTAGCTATGCATCCCTCTGTGCTTTCCATGTATATCCAACCTATAATGCACACCTCCTACATTGTGGAAACTGTAGAACTACTGGAGACTCACAAATAACAGCTGTGGGATCCTAGGAATGTGTGGAGATGTTAGTCATGGCATGGCCCCTTGTTGGTGCTCTGGTTTCTAGCTTGAGACTGTGAGAAGATGGAAGTCCCTGGTAGATTCTGCCTGCTACTGTGGGCTCCCCAACCCCTTCTCCATCCCAGTGTCAGTGGGAGGTCAGCAGAGGTGCCCCTGGCACAATGACAGTGGTTTCTCATAAGCCAACTCTTATTTTTTAAGCTCAAAGAATTTCCATAAGAACCTGAGGAGACCCTCTGATAAGCCATTTCTTTCCCTGTTTTTAGTGGCGCCCGTCTCCAGAGTCGATAAGTATCATTTCACTGTTAGCACAGGCAGAACAAAACCAGATCCAGCTAGTTTGTAAAATAGTAGCTATACTCAAGGTGGGAAACCAGAAGCCTGATAGTAAACTGTACTTCTCTGTGCTGCTACCCTAAGGTCCACAGGCTGGGGTTGGCTGTCACTTCCGCCCGTGTGTCCTGATAGCGTCTGGCCACTGCCAACACAGCACCAGCCATTGGCCACTCTTACTTCCACTGTAGTGTTATCTGGTTGGTCCCTATACTCTGAGAGCCTCTGGTTTATGGTTGTTATGGTTGTGTCCACACAAAATGGCGACTCCCTCAAGTGGGGCTGTCCCAGAGCTATGTCTTCTAGAATTGAGGGGTGAGCAGACCCTGCCTAGATATGCTGAGAGTTTCTCCTGATCCACACCCAGCAGCCCAGTCTGCCCCGCACCAGCAGCGCTTGTCTGTGAGCTGGAGGGTGGGGTGAGAGGACCGAGGGAAGCCTGGGCGTGCGGTGGGGGCTGGCTCTGACACCCTTCTCTTTCCTGTCATAGTAAAAGCTGCTCCATCGGGATGGTTCTGCGACTGTGGAGCGACACGAAGATCCACCTCGACGGAGATGGGTAGGATACAACCTTCAGAGATTCTTTCCCTGTAGACTCTGAGCATAGGCTGCCTCGGGCGTGCCGAGCATCCTGGTGCAATTCACTTGTGTGGGTGATTTCTCAGGAGAAGTGCCACTGCTGTCCAGTGGGCCACACAGGAAGGCACATTTCAGATGTCCTCCAGGGGAGATCAGGTGATGCAGCATTGATGGCAGCGCGTGGCAGATTTGCTGCTGCGTGAGGCACCAGACCAGCAGCCAGCTGGCACTCCTCCATTGGCCTTGATTTGTCAAGTGGATACTTGCTACATGCTGTCTGTAGGGCTGGGCCCTGGAAGTTCACAGGTGACTAGAATACGGGAAGGGTCACTGTTGGGGAGTTCTGGGAAGAGACATGTGACTGACAGCCATAGCAGTGTTTCAGGTACCAGTGTGGGGCCTGCAGAGAGGAGTTACAGTTTGGACTAGCCAGGTAGAGGAGGAAGGGCCACCATGTTCCCTGTGCCTCTGGTCCCTGGGAGTGCACAGTAGTACATTAGCAGAGAGAAGCAACACAGGAACTTGTCCTTGTACTAAGATTCTAAGTAGGTGAAAGCTATGTGGAGTCAGAAGACTGGGAGGAAAACAATTTAATTTGTTGAAGTGGTCGGGTTATGGAAATACTTTTACTTCCTTAAATTTTGTTTTCCATTAGTATAATTTGCATGCAGTTACCAAAAAAAAAAAAAAATGTGTGTTACACCCAGGTAGCACATGCCCTGCTCAGGGACAATGTGGGAACACGAAAGTGGAATGCTGGCCCAATCTTACCCCCTTTGCTGGTCCTTAAGTCTTTGGCAGAGATGACCTTGCTGTCTACCTGGTGTGGAAGAGGACTTCCTGCTGCTCTTGGGTTTGTCCCTGCTGCCACGCAGCCTGAGATGTATTGTTTCCAGAGCCCACAGCACCCTGCTCTGTTGGCTCAAAGAAATTTGATCAGACAGGTCTGATTTCTCATGCTAGGTCCCTTTCCTTTTGTTTCTCATTGCAGTGGGTTCAGCGTGAGCACGGCAGGAAGGATGCACATATTTAAGCCAGTGTCTGTCCAGGCTATGTGGTAAGTGAGGCCTTAAGAACTTGTAATGCCTTAGGAGTATTTTGCTAGCTGACAGCATGAATAGAAAGATAACTCACACATATCCAGGGACTCTCAGTATGTGTTTAATATATTCCTAACATACAATGTGCCATTTTTAACCATTTCCACACATGTAATTCCGTACGTTAAGTACAGTCACATTGCTGTGCAGCTGTCGCCACTGCTCATTTCCAGAACCTTTTTGTCATTCCAGACAGACTCTTCATACTCATTAGCCAATAGCTTTCCCTTTTCCATAGGCCTGCTAGTCTGTGTTCCTTCTGTTCCTGTGAGTTTTAGGAACCTCAGAGAAGCGAAGTCCGGCAGTAACTGTCTTCCATCTCACTCTCCTCATTAATATGTCTTTAGGGTTGAAGCGTGCACAGATTTTCCCTACATTTTAAGAGCTGAATATGTTGTATGGTGTAACTGTGTCCCGTGGTGGGTACCACTCATAAACTGATGGACGGAAGGTTGTTTCTCCTCAGGATGGCGTGAGTGATGCTGATCTCTTGAGCCTCTGCTTTCAGTTCTTGGGTGTACACCTAGAAGTGGAATTGCTAGATTATGTAGTAATTTTGCATTATTTTTTTGGAAACCACCAAACTTTACTGCTGTGGTTCTGCCATTTTACCTTCCCATCAGCAAAGCACAAAGTTTCAGTTTCTACGTGACTTTCTCAACTCCTATTCTTTTGTTATTTTTTAAAATTGTATTTATTTGTTTATGGTGCTAAGGATTAGAACTGAAGGCCTCCTATGTGTCAGACACATGCTCTATTACTGAGCTAAATCTCCAGTCCTTTTTCTTTTATTTAGAGACAGGTTCTCACTGAGTTATCAGGGCTGCCCTCAAACTCGTAATCCTCCTTTGCCTCCCCCGGTAGCTGGGATTGGAGGCGGCACTGCCACTTCCGGCTGTGAAGTAGTATCTCACTGTGTTTTGGGTTTGTATTTCACTAATGAATACTGATGTTGAGCCTTGTTTTTCCCAAGACAGGGTCTTGCTCTAGAGTCCAAGTTTGATCCTGAACTCACTGTGTAGCCCAGGTTGGCCTGAAACTGACAGAAATCTTCCTGCTTCAGGCTCTTGCGTGCTGGGACTGTAGAGTATGCCGCCAAGTCCAGCTAATCTTTACGCTGTGCCGGAGAATCGAACCCAGGGCTAGGGAAGCACTTCAGCCCCGGAGCGGCCTCCTCCACGCGTTGTTGAGTGTTTTTCATGCCCTTATTTACCGTCGTCATATCTGTTAGAGCAATGTCTGCTCTAGTCCTTGGTACACTTTCAAAAATCTGCAGCTCTTGCTGATAAAATGTTACTCTTGCACAAAGTCACTCATTCTATGTACCTGGTACACAGTAGGTGCTTATTTGGGACAGCTTCCTGAAGCAAGTGGCACTGCTAAGCCTGGAGCTGATGAAACAGGCATGATTTTGTCCTTGTGAAGTTTAAGGTCTGTGGAGAGCCACAGTCACACGAACAAAGTCATATATTACGAGAAGACTATTCTCATATGGTAGCAGGCCTTGGAAGATGGGTCCCAGTACCTCCGTAGGGTAGAATGGTACCAGTGCTGTGGGGGTCACTCTGCTTTTGGCATGTGGTAGCTGTGGATAAAGGCCTTGCAGGAGAATGGTAGTATCCACAGCTCATGTGAACCCTGCTCATGTGAGGCCTCCTTCCTTGGAGGGTCACACATGCTGTTCATACATCAAACACAGCACAGTAGTCTCCGCAGATCACCTGGGAAACCCCAGGAACGAGCTGGGGGGGGGGGGGTCAATGAGTAGGGTTCTGCCCTGGTTCCAGAACAGTTGTACTTTTCTCTGGGACAGTGGGAATTATGCAGACCCCTCCAGGGCTGGTGGTTAATGTTATACTTTATTTTTGCCTCCTTTCTTACTCCCTGCTGCAATCAGTACAGATCATTTGGGGGACAGTAGGACAATCATAATTCTGGACAGTGATACAATAGATGCCTTAAGATGTTTCTTTATGGTCCTAGATAATTTGTCTCTTTTTTTCTCCAGGAAATTAAAAAAAATAGGGCCACATGTTTTTCAAAAAACTTTGGAATCAGAACCAAGTTTAGTAAACATGCAGCTCAAGTTTATTCCCTTAATCAGCCTAGATGTAGGACAGTTCTGTGCCACTAGGAGAAATGAGATGACGTGCAGTGTTTCATGCTGGCGCCAGGCACTCTGATAATGCCCTCCCCCTGAGGCCCTGTTCACCCTTCACTAGTACCTACTTCTTTCTCCCCTTGACCGAGAAGTTCTTAGCCAAAAATTTTTAAATGAAAAATGGTGAATGAGGATAACTTAATAAAATAAAAGCCTTTTCAGAATCATGTCTTCTGTCCCACTGTGCCTCCCAAACCTCCTGTTTAGTTAGTTTCTGTGTAAGAAATCTAAGCATCCAGGCTGTGACCACACTGATGGGGTGGTGGTGAGGTTAGAAGTTAAATTATGTGGGATGCAGTCAGGTATCTCTGCTGTATATTAAAAGCTTTTCTTCCTTGCTGTGAGGCTTAAGGTTCCTATTTTCAAGGATACTACATCAGAAGTCAGTAGTACTAATTCTTGGGAGTTATTTGATACAGTGTAAAATAACATGAGGCAGCCTGTTTGAAGAGTTAAGTTTTGGGGTGCTATTATTTATCTTTTACCCCTTTGGAAATGGGGAAACTGATCTTGCTGTGTGCTTGGTCTATATGTATGTCCCAGAGACTTGCTCTAGGACCCGACATTGGGAAGGTGCAGGCTGCCGTGCATTACACGATACCCTGTTAGTCCCTGAGAATTTCCCCTTCCCTGTCCTAGCTTAACCCTTGGTCAGGGGGAAATCCTGGCACTCTTTGCACCTTCCCAGGCCTGACCTTCCCCCCCCCCCCACCTCCACCCCTAGGTCAGCCCTGCAGGTGCTTCACAAAGCTTGTGAGGTGGCCCGAAGACACAACTATTTCCCTGGTGGTGTAGCACTCATCTGGGCCACCTACTACGAGAGCTGCATTGGCTCGGAGCAGAGCTGCATCAATGAGTGGAATGCCATGCAGGACCTGGAGTCCACACGGCCCGACTCCCCAGCCCTGTTTGTTGATAAGTATGTATGTCACGTGCCTCCTCCCCCCCCCATGCTTGTCCCATGCCTGCCCCTGATCCTCTTTAAGCCCATACCTTCCTACAGAACCTCGACTTGCTCTTGAGAGGCACACTCCCAGAGCCAGCTTTTGAAGCAGGGCTGTAACTTGGAGCCCCCTAGGATGTCTCTGGCTATAGGAATGGTTTGTGACACAAGAACCCTTCAAAAAATTACAGACAAGAGCCAGGTGTGGCAACACGTGCTTATAATCCCAGTGCTCTGGGAGGCTGAAGCCAGAGGATCACAAGTTCAAGTCCATCCTGGGCAACTTAGTGAATTAGTGAGATCCTGTCTCAAAATTACCAAAGGGCTGGGAATGTAACTCATTGTGAAGGCCATGGATTCATTCCCCAGTATCTCAAAAAATAAAAACCAAACCAAAACAGAAACCCCCAGGCAGCTGTGCTGAGTGTGTTGGAGGGAGCATGCCTTCACTTCCGTCAGCCCCCAGAGGACGTGCTGCTGTGTGTTTCGCTCACTCGCGGTTCGGCCTTTCCTCTATAGGTCGCCAGTGGTTTAAATTTCCATAGCTTCCCCTTCTGCTTGTAGGAGTATCATGAGCATGACCTGTTCCCCTTTCACCGGAGGAGAGCCTACAGCAGTGATGCTGAAGCACGTGGCCTGTGTCGTGTGACCCCCAGTGGCACCAGCGTGGCCTGGGACCAGCTCCTCAGAGATCTGATTTGAGAACAAGGGAGCTGATCTCTTCTTCCCTCTTGGTCAGGACCTCATTCGCCCAGGATCATGTCACACTGGGACACTATGATTTTAGGGGGGTTTTTGTCCCCCTCCCAATACTGGTTGAACCCAAGGCCATTTTTTTTTTTTTTAATGTTTTAAATTGAGACGGGGTCTTGCTGAATCACTAAGTTGCTCAAGCTGGGCTCAAACTGTAGTCTTCCTGCCTTGGCCTCTCAGAGTGCTGGGATCCAAGTGTTCCCCACCATGCCCAGCTGATGTTGGTTTTGAGTATAGAAAAGTTGGAGGGAAGCAGTCCAGATGAGATGGGCTGTGGGGAGAAGGGTCGTAGCTTTGGGTATTTGAAGCTTGTTCGTCCTGGAGGATTGCCCTAGTCTCTGTGGCCCTGGGAAGGGCTGGTATGTAGATGTTATGTGAATGAAAGATTTGAATGCACGTGACAAGGACATGACCGGAACTGGACCTAGCAAGGACTGACTGCTCAGGGAAAACAGTGGCTGCACGCTTGGACACATTCAGGCAGTAGCTAAAGGTCCTAGTGCCATAGAGACATTCTACTGGCCGTGTCAGCGCCCAGCCGTGAGAGATTCTGGCACACCACAGAACCTGACTAGGGCGTGAGTTTCCAAGCTGCTGTCTCCATCCTCTGCTCTTCCTTCCACTGTGTGGCACCACCTCTAGGACCTGGAGATGGAGCTGGTGTCCCCATCTCCCTGATCCCCGAGAACAGGGCACCACAAACAGGCTGCATGCTTCAGAGCCACACTTCCCTAGACCCTGGGACAGGTGATGGTTCTGTGATCTCGACTTCAGGGAGCCTGTTGTTATGTCCCTTCCTAAATATTATTTCTTTCCAGACCAACCGAAGGGGAAAGGACTGAGCGTCTCATCAAAGCCAAACTCCGAAGCATCATGATGAGCCAGGATCTTGAAAATGTAACCTCCAAAGAAGTAAGCGCTCTTGCCCAGCACCACCTAGTCAGCCCCAGGTTCGATCACGTGCTCTCAGAGTTCTTCTCCAACTTGTTCAGTGGCAGCAGGGCTTAGTAAAGAGACTCAGGCCTTAGAGTCAGACTCTGGTTTGATTTCAGAGCGTCCAGTAGTAAGACTGTGAGACCCTGGACATGTTTATTGTCCTCTCTGGGCCTAACCTGTATGTCCTTTAGTGACAGTTCTGTGATGCCAATGGATTGTATCAAGAAACATTTAGAGGCTTCACTTTCCCGCTGTACTGGGGATTAAACCCAGGGAGCTCTGAGTTACACCTCCAGCCCTTTTTATTCATTTGTTTATTTACTTACTTACTTGCTTGCTTGTTTCCTTATTTTCTGCTTTGAGGCAGAGTCTTGCTGTCTTTTCCCCAGGCTAGCCTTGGACTCATGATCCTCCTACCTCAGTTTACCAAGCAGCTGGGGTTACCGTCAGGAACTACCACGCTTGGCCGTATTTTCTGATAAAGACCTCTCTCCCCTCCTTGTGCCCTAAGCTACCCTATGTTTTATGTGAGAAAAGCAAACACCTTTTTGCACAAGATTTCCAACTGGACAAATTGCAAATCTTGGGCTGCCTTCTCTCTGTCTTTTGACATTTTTCTGGATCAGCTTCTTTGCTCTTGCTTTTGTTCAAGGAAAGCAATGAGTTACAGTAACAGCTTAAAACAAGTGAATTTAAGAGGTTGAAATTCCCATATTGAAAAGTCATGTACTATCTTTTTTTATTAATTAACACATTTTTAAAATAGTGTGATACCTTCCCAAACAGGAGACGGACTATATTCTCATGGTGATAAGTTTGATGCTGATGTTTAATTGTAATAGGTAATAGTATAAATGCTTCAAATTCAGATAATGTCATGAAAATCAGATTCCTTATTTGAAATAATAAACTTCTTCCTTTTGGATTGCCTTACAGGCTGAGTAACCGCATTCCATGCCACCCACACACATAATGTGTCGGAATGCATTCATTACTCTGGGGGAAAATAAGAAAAAAAAAAAACCACACTCTTTGAAAACAGCCACAGTTGGCATTGTGACTTTGAGTTGCTTCGAGGTAGACAACTGTTCTCTTTAATAATTACTTTTCCTAATATTTTCTGCTCCATAGATCCGTAATGAATTAGAGAAACAGATGAACTGTAACTTGAAAGAATTTAAGGAATTCATAGACAACGAGATGCTGCTTATCTTGGGACAGATGGACAAGCCCTCCCTTATCTTCGATCATCTTTATCTCGTAAGAAGCACAGACCATGATGGTACCTGGTTTAGGAATCATAAATCAGACCTCATTATGTGGCGCTTGTAACAAGTTAGAGCAAAAAAGCTTTAAGTCACTTACACCCCCACCCCAGTTCTCTTGGGATCAACCCCTGTGCCCTCCCCTAGTCTCCAGTCTGCAGCCTGCAGCCTGCTCTTCTGCTCTGGAGGCCAGGAGATGTGGCGGCTCCGACTGGGCCGCAGAATTATTGGGAAGTGTCTTAGCACAGCCGGCAGCGTGTGTTTTCACAACCTCCTTGCCTGTGGTCTTATTCAGTCACTGGCATGTAGGCCTCGCCTGGTCATCATCTGGCTGCAGAGCCCCAGTCGCTGGTGGACACGTACCCATTAAGTATCAGAATTATGTTAAGTTTCCCAAGACAGAAACAACAGGACAGACAGATGTCACAACAGAGTTGATGCTTCCCCTCTAAGCTGTCCAGATAGCTCCTTCTGTATGCTGCTCAGGCAGCTCGCTGGAGGAGTCTTCTTAGGTCTTGGAGCTCTGGGTGTGTTGTACCAGCTCTTACACCCCAAACTTGCACTGTCTTCAGGCCATAAATATCCCTAGAAGGCACATGGCAAGCTTTCAAAGTGAGAGACTATAAAGTACAGTGCATTACTGTAATCAGAAAGGAGGCCAGGTCAGGGAATGACCAGCACATCCATCAGGGCCAAGCTCCTGCTGCTATGCTTCACCTGCCCTGGGATGTGCAGCATGTCACTTTACCTCTGTTTGTCTTCATCTAGTACCTTACAGGGTGGTTATGAGGATGAAGTAGAATTCATATTGAAGGACTGAGTGCAGAGTCCATAGGCACTGGTTATAAATGTCTGTCCTTGGCTAGGGGAGCCGGTGATGCTCGGGGAAGCTGAGGGAGTGTACTGGCTGCTGAATGCAGGGACAGCTTTGCTGTAGCCTCCGGGAAGGTTCCGCCCGTGACTCGTGTTGCTCTCATGACACCTGCATAGCTATGTGTTTCAGTGCACAGGTCTGTGTCAGTCTGCCTGTAGAGATTTCATACTTACACAGGATGATGTGTATCATGCGTGGATTTGAAGACTGTTCGTGTCACGGGGAGCACAAGACACTGATCTTATCCTTGCTGAAAATCGATCCAAGGCACCTTCTTCTGCTTTCTCCACTAGGTGGTGGTCATGGTTAGAGGATGTTCATAGCCTTCACAGAGCTTATTTATTTATTTTTTGGTGTGATTTGGTGCTCCATGTCCGTTTTTCCATGAGAGATATTAAAGGAATTTTTACAATTGAAGCTGTCTTGCAAATAGGCAAACTGGCGCATAGTACACTTTACCAGCTTGATTGGAGCCCGGTTCAGCAGGGCTGCCTTCCTGGAACCTCAGGAGAGGAAGGGTCCAGACACTCAGAGACCCTGTCGTGCCCTTGCCCAACCTCACTCTCAGCTTGCGTTTCCTAAGAACAAAATGATTTTTATTTTTGTATTGTCCCTTCCACATTCTTTGAAAGGTTGGGAGTGGAGTATGATTTTAAATGATACCCTTTTAAAAGTATTTAAATTAAAATGTTGTAGAAAATTGAGATTATAATTTAAGAGGAAGAAAAGCACTTTCAGTTTTCATGTACCCAGTAATAGCTTTTAACATTTTGGTATATTTATTGTTTTCATGGTATGTATTACCTATGTATTGTTTTGGTGGGGTTTGTTTTTTTGGGTGGTTTTTTGTTTTTGCTTTGGAGTGTTTTGTGCAGAGAGCTGAACCCAGGGTCTTATTCACTGGGCTTCTTTAATGCTTATATAGCTTTTTTTTTTTTTAAGTAAAAGAAGCTGGACATGGTGGTATATGCCTTTATTCCTAGCATTCTGGGAAGCTGAGGCAGAAGGATCACAAGTTTGACTCGGACACTGTCTCAAATTTTAAAAATTTAGAAGGGGCTAATGATGTAACTCAGTATGAAGGCTGTGAGTTCAGTCCCACGTAGTGGAAAAAAAAAGGAGGGAAGGAGAGAGAGTAAGGGGGAGAGAGAAAAAAGAAAAGGAGGGAATAATCATACTGTTTGTTCATAAACTTTTGTACTGGTTTTTTTCCTTATGGTATTTCCATGTGCCACTGAACAGTCTCCAGAAGGCTAGTTTATTTTAGCCTGTGTTCTAAGGATCCATCCTCATTTACTGATTTCTTCCTGTTAGACCTTTGGGGTTTTCCCACTATTTTATTTTGAGTAGCTGTAAATATCCCCGTTATCAAATCACTGTGAATTTCTGGTTATTTCCTCAGGATAGCATTTTGTAAGTGGAATTACTGGGTCAGAGGGTGGGAACTTTTTTAATATTGCCAAAGTATTTCCCAGAAAAAGTAAAATGATTTCCACTGTGATTAGTGGTATGGAGGCTGCAGGTCATCGCCTTGGGCGACTACAGTCCTAGGAGGGGAGGCGATGAGAGGGGGGCAGGTCACCTTGGACTTGCTCTTCCCTGAGGCCTTGGTCACCTGCCTGGATATCAGCCCCCTTCCACTTTTCCACAGTCTTTGAGGCCAGGACCATGAAAGGAGGTCCCACCATCAGGGCTGGGGCAACCAGTGCCTCCCGTAAGCCACTCTGAGGCTGACTGTGACACTCACAGGGGTTTGTGTGATCTGTCCCCCAGGGTTCTGAATGGAATGCATCCAATCTGGAGGAGCTGCAGGGCTCAGGGTGAGTCTGCACCCCTTACTTCCCCTGTCCTTCTGGGCAGCTCAGGAGCCTTTGGCTCCTTTCGCTGTAGAGGCTGAGACTTAGGCTACCTGCCTCTGACTGCTGGCACCCTGGGCCCTGAAGTGGCCGGAGGGGCTTATTTGCATAACTATACAGATGTGCGTCAGAATGCCATGTCTTGAATAATTCACAAGTTTTATTAGATTTTCCTGGAGTCTTGTATGATTTTGTGTGGCAGGGAGAAGCTTTCTGACAAGGCTCCAAGTTCTATCCCACCACTTCACTGTCCCGCAGAGCTGCTAAGAATCACAGACATATATCTGTTGGGCATTTGTCCAGTCAGCAGCTGGAAAGCTGGACCATTCCTGACCCTGTCTGAGGTTCTCTTTGGGGCCTGGTGGGAACCTTACAGCTAGCTACTCAGTGTTGACCAGAAACATATGCCTGTCTCTGAGAAATAACTGTTAAGAAGCAGTAGTGAAAAATGTTTAAACCTAGATCTTCAGGAACAGATGTCTGGCCTTCTTGTTTTCAAATAACACAGCCACAAAATCACCGTTTTGTGGGCCTGACATGATGGCATTCTTGAATTACTACATTTGAAATCTAAGACTAAACAAATCTTAAAATATATCTTTGGAACTACTAGTTAAGAAGTGTTCTTTCAACAGAGTTTATTCTTCAGAGACAGGGGGCTACTCTCTGTGCTTCCATCTTGCCAGGAGTACGTAGGAAACTTTTAAAGATACCTTCTAGTATTCACTTATGAAATCTACTGGATGTGTTTTCTAACCCCTAAAATTATTTTGGTCTTCCCAGAAGTAAAATACCAGTTAAGTTACAGAACATAGGTTAGCTGACTCTCTCAAATACTTTATTATATTTTTATCTTGACTTGTTTGAAAAAAAGATTTAAGACAGTTCCCACGGACTTAAGTTATATATGGGCACGTTCTGCTTTTTAGCTGTTTAAGAGTGAAGCCTTTGTTTGTTTGTTTAACCTCTGAATACTTTCTCTTTTCTTTTTTGTGGTACTGGGAACTGAATCTAGAAAGTGCCAGGCTACATTAGCAGCAATTTTTATTTTGTTTGTTTATTTATTTATTTTTGAGAAATGGACTCACTGAGTTGCCCAGGCTGGTCTCTTAACTTGCAATCATCTGTTTCAGCCTCCTGAGTCACTGGGGTGAATAGACATGTGCTACCACATCTGGCTAACTGCATACGAGTAATGGTTACAAATTTCAAAACTTGGAGTTTAAGAAAGTATATATGTAACACATACATTTAATTTCCAGAATTAACATTGCTTAGCAATGATTAAACTAAATTTTGTTTTTTTCCTAAGGCTTTTTAAATAAGGGTATTGTTTTCAGTTTTAATATGTGCTCTCATCAAATAATAGAAGGAATTTTTAAAAGTTACTATTAAAAAAATCCCTACCACATACGCCTTTTTCATATATATTATTTTTCCTCTTCTAGCTTTTTGTTACTTCTGTTTTTAGTTCTTCATTCTGATTCTCCAGGTTTTTTCTTTCCTTGTCTTTTTCACATTGCAGGGTTGACTACATTTTAAATGTCACTAGAGAAATAGACAATTTCTTTCCTGGCTTGTTTGCATATCATAACATCCGAGTCTATGATGAGGAGACCACAGACCTTCTTGCCCACTGGAACGAAGCGTATCATTTTATAAACAAAGCAAAGTAAGTGGGTAGGAAAGATATCCCAGAGATTACTGGCCTGAGGAGGAGGCTCTGGGGTCTGGTGGGGCCCTGCCTTTAGCCAGAGGACCTTAGGCACCAGGTGGGAAAGTTGTTGTTCTTCTGCCCTAGTTAGCCTATTCTCAGCCACCTACCCTTACTTGTGATACTGACCCCAGATTTTTGTTATCAGCACTGATTCCAGGCAAGGTTCAATACCACAGACACCAGGGAGTTCTTCCCAGGGAGTCCCGGAACCAAAGGAGGCCAGGGAAGGCATGATACATAGGGAGCCAAGAGCTCCGGGAGCACTGCTCCCTGAGGAACACACTCTCCTCCGAATAGGCAGCACTCCTGTGGGCCCAGATCAGAACTGACTAAGGTAGGGTCACCCACTGCCTCTTAGCTCTTTGGTGGTCCCACCTGTCTCTTGTCCAGTGCAGAACAGCTGTCTTACTGAAGTCAAGCAAGAGACAACCCTGTAAGATGCTATCAAAAGGCCAAACCTAGCAGTGCTGGCCTGTAATCCGAGGTCTCTGGGTGTTGCAGGCAGAATAGCAAGTTGAAGCCCAGCCTAGGCAACTTAGTGAATTAACAAGACTCCCCTGTCACAAAGGGCTGGGGCAGTGATGTAGTGCGAAGGACCTGGATTTCATCACCAGCACTAAGTAAAATGCTATCAAGAGAAGTACCTTCTTCCTTTGTACCCCTCCAGGCCAAAGCCATGTGGTATGTCTTTGCCAAGGCCGCCTCTTCTGGCTCTCTCAGGGGTGGACTTATGGCTCCCTTGCAGACTTCAGCTGCCCAAGAAAAAAAACAGAACAGAACAGAATTGCAGTTTGGCAGAATTGCAAGCCTGGAGTGTAGGACCTTGTGCCTGCTCCCTCCTGGTGGGGCTGCCTTCAGTTCAGTCACAGGTGCAGCCTGGTGCTCTTTCACGGGCTTAAGAGAACCACTGCTCCCAGCTGGCCACACCTGGGCCAGCACCGCCTCCAGGAGCCCTTGGCCTCTCTCTGTCATGGTCGCACCAGGGCTGCTCCTCTCGTAGCTCTTGCCCCTGGGCCTTGATGCCTGTTGAGCTCTCAGCTCTCCCCAGGGCCAGGTAAGTGCATGTATACCTCACTGACCCTGTCCTGTATGTACTGTAGTGCATTCAGCATCTGCATCTGCTGTAGCAGAAGAACAGCTTCTCAGAAATTCCTTCAGCTTCCCTGTCACTTCCCAAGAAAGGGTTGTAGGCAGCCACTGGGAAGATTCCCACTTAGACCCACCCTTGGGAGCTCTTTATCCCTGCAAAACTGGGCTAGGCCAGGGCAGATTTATCTTGATATCCCGTTGTGTGCTAACTGATTTTGCAGCCAAGTTATTTCCTTCAGAGGGTTTGTGGAATCTGCTCCGTAAACATTAGGACATAATTGGATTTGGGCCAGGAGATAACTTCACAGCTTCAAAAAAGAAAAAAAAAATCAATTGATAAAAAACTAAGTGTAGAAATTATTGAAGACTAGTAATCCTTTCTGTCCTCTCACTACTCCCACCCTGCAGGAAGAACCATTCCAAGTGCCTGGTCCATTGCAAGATGGGCGTGAGCCGGTCGGCGTCCACAGTAATAGCCTATGCAATGAAGGAATTTGGCTGGCCCCTGGAAAAAGCATATAACTACGTGAAGCAGAAGCGCAGCATCACACGGCCCAATGCAGGCTTTATGAGGCAGCTGTCTGAGTATGAAGGCATCTTGGACGCAAGGTGCGTGCATGCCTGCCTGGGGTGATGGCTTGGCAGACCAAGCCGAGAGCCCTGTAGCCAAGTTGGCGGGATTGCCTGCAGCATCCCAGGCTGCTCCCGCTGGGTCTGCCAGCAGCTTCCACAGCTGAAAGCCTGGCTCTTGGGAGAGCTAGTTTGAGAAAAACAACTATTGTTTGGGCTTTGATTAGTGGTTTCCAGGAGGGACCTGTTTTGATTTTGTTGGCACACATATAAAGCTTACTTTCCTGCTGGAGCGGAGGAGGGAAGGGGCCCCAACTCCTGTCCAGAGCCTGACCTGCCGTGTGGTGTGGGCCTGTGTGGATCCTGTTTCCTGAGCTCCTGCTTTGTGCCAAGACTTGTGCACAGGCTTCACAGAAGCATGGCAGACTCGGAACACAGAGGTTATTGGCCAGGTTTTAACACAGATGAGCTGGAGAGTCGCAGCGAGCCTCACTTCCTACTCTTGAATGAAGAATTCATACCTCCCGGATGGCAGACATTGTGGTGGAAACAGTATGGTGGACCCTCAGCAAAGCAGAACTGTGATCCACTAGTTCACTTTGGAGTACACATCCAAAAGAATGGAAAGCAGGGAGGCTCAGAGAGATATTTACACACACACTGGTTCAGAGCAGCCTAAATCACAGGAGCCAAAAGGTAGAGGCAACCCAGGTGTCTGTTGATGGAGAAATGGATAAACATGTGCCACATACATACAGTGGAGTATTTCTCTGCATTGAAAAGGAAGGAAATTATTATAGATGGGTGTGGTAGCACATGCCCATAATCTCAGCTGCTGAGGAAACAGGCAGGAGGCTCCTCTGAGCTTGAGAATTTGAGGCCAGCCTTTGCAATATGGCAACACAGCACTGATCTGGTGACCAGCACAGTGGAGCCCACACAAGGAGCAGACCTCAGGTGACTGCCACGATTGACTCTGGTCACTTCGTTTTGTTATTAGCTTTTCTGTCTTCTGTCTTTCTTATGTTAAAACGTATCATAAAAATAATACCATAGGGGGTAGGTTATAGGCTCAGCAGTATAGCCACTGTCTAGCATGTACGAGGGTGTGGATTTGCTCCTCAGCCCTGAAAAACAGGACAAAAACAATACCAGAATATTAGAAAACAAAACATACAAAGCCAGCCTGTAAGCTCTCTGACCTAAAATAATCTTTACTCTTCTCTGTAATCTTCCAGATGCATTCGTGTGCACAGTGATGTGTTTACTTAAGTTACATTCATGTTGGTAGGTATTTACATACCTACTTTCTGCTTGATCCTCTTCATTTCCCTGTAGACTAGGAAGGAGAGGACTCTTCTCACATGACCAGTGAGAACCTGAAAGGGGAGCATCAGCAACATGTCTGAGGTCACTCAGTGAGACGGGCCAGTCAACTGAGGTCCAGGTTGTTGCAAATTGTCTCCCTCAATGTATCTGCTGCATTGTCATCGTATGATTAAAAGTCACATAAGGCTTCTTAGTTACTTTCTCGTTGCTGCGGCTCAATACCTGGAATACACAAGTTAGGGGAGGTTGATTTTAGCTCACAATTTCAGAAGGTCACAGTCTGTTCACAGGTGACCGGTAACAGTGGAAAAACATGACAGAGGTAGAGATGGAGGCAGCACCTCAACATTGCAAACAAGAAGCCAAGTCCCATCAAGTCAAACCATGCATATGTACGTCTACTTCAGAACAAGTCTGAACCCAGCAGGGCAAGGTTAACACCCGGGGTTAACTGTGGTGCAGCAAGATAGGAACGTGAGGACATCCCCAGGCAGGCATCAGGCTTGGTGAAAAGTTGGGTGGCTCCACTTCTGCAGCATTGCTGCTGGCTGTAACCTGTCTTCTCTCATTTGACCTGAATCGATTCACACCGGCAGCTTTTCTCAGCTGACTACCCATGCTCCTGGCTTCTCCAAATCTTCAGGACTTCAGGTGCACCTAAGGCTTCCCCTTCCCAGGAATATATTGCCTGGCCTCCAAGGCCTTCCTCTAAAATCCAGGTGGAAGTCTTCACGAACCTACAACTCTTGTGCTCTGCAAGCCTCTAATGTCAAGACCACGGATGTTGCCAAGGTCCCCCGCTGGCTTGAACAGTAGCCTGGCCCTGTTTTGCCATGTCTGCAGCGGCTTCTGAGTGCCTGGATTATTGAACTCCAGCAAACACTTCCCTCTTTGGCCTCACAGGGAGCCGTGGGCTACTCTTCACGGGACAAAATCTTTTTGCTTTTGCATTCTTTGCTTGATAAAGGATAGGATCTTGCTGACTCCTGAGACACCCTGAAGTCCTCTTTCTTAGAGTTCTGATTTCAAGTACCTGGCTTCTGTTTAATGTTAGTCTCTTTAGCAAGCATGTGCTTTTTTACTCAAGACTGCAAGCTTCTTACATGTGTTTTCACTGCCATTTTCTCCTGTCTTTTGCCACAGACTTGGCTAAAAGCCACAAACATTACCAAAGTGGCAGACTGGATATCAAGCTACCTGGAGATTTCTTCTACCATATTAAGTAGTTTACTGATCTTAGTTTCAGGCAACATCTCTGGACAAGGACAAATTGTTGAAAAATTTTGTGCCAGAGCTAGCATGCATGGTTTTCAGAGCACTTGCCAATACAATTCTCATTCCCATCTGAAACCTTTTGAGCCTGGCTTTTCCAATCCATACTTCTATCAGCATTCTGGTATTCTGAGTTCAGGCCAGAATCTCCCATCAGACTCCACTCAGAGAACTCCAAGGCTTCTCCAGCCGGCATCCTTAAGCCCTTCCAAACTCTACCCACAAACCAGTTCCAAAGACTTCCAAACCACATGGTCAGATAAAGTCACAGCAACAACCCCAGTTCTCTGGTACCAGTTTCTGTCTTAGTTACTTTTTCATCATTGTTACTCCATACCTGACATACACAACTTAGGGGAAGAAAGGCTTATTTTAGCTCACAGTTCAAAAGGTCATAGTCTGTTCATGAGCAGCCAGCAACAAGGGAAAGACATGACAGAGGCAGAGGTAGAGGCAGCTCCTCACAGCATTGCAAACAGGAAGCCAATTCAAATCAAGAGGAAGGTAGCAACATACACACATATACTTCCAGTCCCAGGGATCTGCCCCTTCTGGGTCCAGCTTCAGTGTTCTGCCCCTTCCAGGTATGGTTTTAATTCACCACACACCTGTAATCCAGTGTACACGCCTGCAGTCTATAGTCTGCTACTCCTGCTGCACACCTGTCTTCTACCACACCCATAATCCATCCCTTCCCACCAGTCCTGAATCTCCCACCTGCTAAAGCAGGAGGAGCACCCTTTCAAGCCCAGCATAGGCAATTTAGCATAACCTTGTTTCAAACTGAAAAAACAAAGGGCTAAGGATGTAGTTCAGTGTGAAGGCCCTGGATTCAGTCCCCAGTAATGGGTTGGGGGAAGAATACGCTGCGAGCCATGATGTTTTAAGTTCTAGGATTGGATTTCTTCCCTCCCATGTACGTCTTAGGAACAGGTGAACAAAGGATGCCACCCCCGACCTGGCTTTCCCATCTGACTTACGACTGTCCATTGCTTTCTTTCCCACCTCTAGCTGGAACCTACTGCGTCTGTGCCCCTCTGCTCACTTTCTCTACCTTTTCTCCCCATAGCAAGCAGCGGCACAATAAGCTCTGGCGCCAGCAAGCAGAGAGCAGCCTCCAGCAGCCTGTGGATGAGCCCACAGAACCCAGCAATTTCTTGCCCGGGATCCTAGATGGCATCCCTGATGCCCAGCTGCCCTCCCTGGATGATGTCACCCAGCCTGGGCTCCCAGGAAGCCAGAGCCCAGAAGAGCCTACTCTCCCTTGCTGTTTCCGGAGACTCTCAGATCCCCTGCTCCCTCCTCCGGCTGATGACACTGGCAGCTTGGTCCACCTGGAGGACCTCGAGAAGGATGCTTTGTTGGAGTTTGCGGCTCAGCCCACAGAGGCGCACAAGCTGGCCAGGCATCCCCAGGCAGGCATCGGGCTCGGGGAGAGGGACGCGAAGAAAAGATTGGAGTTTGGGATCCCCGAGGTCCGGAGCAGCTCCTTGCCCCAGGTGGAAGAGATGGAAAAGGAGCGTGGCCCAAGATCAGGACAGTGGGGGTGGCCCCTGACCCCGCCCAACGGGAGCCTACTCAACCGTGAGAACCTCAATAACAACAACAGCAAGAGGAGCCGCCCCGAGGACTTTACGGTAGGCGTGGGCCACGTCCCCTCCATCCTGCCCCATGGGGGCGCCCTCTGTTGCCTCCCCGCCGCTTTTCTCTGCAAGCCTCCAGGGCTGTGTTCAGAGGGTCGCCCAGTGCTAATCTCGAGGGCTGGGGTCCCTGTAGGCTGCTTCTGCCCTGTCCACCTTACTCGCGTTTCAAGTCTCTTTAAGATTTGAAGCATGTAACTTGCCACCCACTTCAGCCTGTGTCCCTGTGCAGCTGGCTGTTCTGTCTCCATCCACCCATTCACCCCCGTGCCCCTGAACCTGGGTGACTACAGTGAACCCCAGAAGTATCATTTCATTCCTGATGTCCCAGTATGGGACATAACACAGAACCCTTACAACCCTTAAAAATGGGATACGAATGCCTCGTCATTGAGTATTATCTTTCAACCAGAGTGTAGCACGTACTCTGTCTGTACCCTGCAGCTGTCGTACTCTGCTGCTGGCCTGGAACATATGTCAGCCTCAGCCTAGTGCTTACTCAGAAACCCATTCATTCCAGTCTCCTGTCTCCCTGCCTCACAAGCAGGAAGTGGCCTGGGAGTGGGGAATACATGTGGTGGGCAGCCCCCTGTCCAGTTCTGCTGCTGCTTTGGGTCACCAAAGTCTGGGGTTAGGTGCTTTGTGTCCCCTTGGCCACTTCTGCCCACCTCACAGGATGGCCAAGATGTGTGAGAGAGAGCCCTGGCAGGCACCTAGGAAGCTGGCCCAGGATTACCATCACATTTCAGTGCCAGCAAAACTGGGGAGCTAATTTACCAATATCCAAGTCCTAAGATGTATTCCAAACCAGATAGGAATTACTCCCGGCATCCCTCACGGAGTAAGTGCCCACCACACATCAGACCGCCTTGTCCAGGACAGCTGCTCCATGGTTAGTCCAGAGTGGCATGACTGTCTATCATCGAGTGGTCACCAGAAGAGGAGCTTGGCTGGGGGAAGTGAAGGCTTCAGTGTGCTCGTTACCACCAGATTCACTGAGTGCATGCATCATCTAGGAAGGATTTGGGAGCAGGGTTCCTTTTTTGTGTCCATTTTTCATTTCTGAACCGTGTGTACCAAGCTGGTGTAGCATAGCTATGCATCAGTCCACACATGCAATTTTCAGGGTCACACATGAGACACATGAGAAGGTAACGAAGACAAACTCAGCCTTCGGTGTGATGACAGGTCCACAGTGGCATGACAAAGTAATTGGCAATGACAGTGCTTAGAGGGAGCCATTATAGAGAGCTAGGAAGAACCTTCTGGGCCGAGAGGAGCAGGTGCTGAGCTCTTAAAGGCAGAGAAGCTTTGGCATGGATGCCACTGTGGAAGGCTGTGGTGAGAGGTACTGGGGTGGGCAAGGCCTCTTATCATGCCAAAGAACTGTTTGCTGTGTCCCAGGGACACTGGGAAGTGCCGGAGGCTTTACCCAGGGCCCCTTTCCCCTTGTGCCTCATTCTGCCTCATCCTGCCCTCCAGGTCACAGCTCTGTGCCTGAGCCCTGTCTCCTGTTTCTGTCTGGCTAGCAACAGACATCCCAGAGTTCTCCACTGAGGTGTCAGTGCCTCTGCAGAACCTCCTTTCCGTGGAGACTTCAACTTCTGCTTTCTTTCTCCAGACTTATTTTTCAGTGCTAGAGACAGAACCCAGGACTTCACACTGAACTAGATCCCCAGTCCTATTTTTTTTTTAACTGGGGCCTTGCTGAGTTATCCAGACTGAGCTCATACTTGGGATCCTCCTGCTATAACCTTCTAGGGTGCCTGGATTATTAGTATACACTACAGGCCAGGCTCTCCCAGCACTTCAAACACAGCTTTCTGGCCTGTTCCACCAGAGGCAGGGGTGGTGTCTTATCTACAAGCCCCATCCTGATGTGATCTTGGCACAAGGCAGGTTGCTCCATGAGTCTGCGAGGCGTGAAAGACTTCTTTGAAAGGCGCTTTCGAGCCCCACCGTGGTTGACTTTAACCCACGTTTTGGAAGAAGCAAACAAGAAGGCATTTAGGCTCTATCAGAAAAATTTGGGGATCCAGAATTCAGGGCCTTATCATGTGGGTACCAGTGATTTAGCAGGATCAAGGTCTGACTGGTGGACCCAGAATCTAGTCCCAGCGCTCCTGACTGAATCTCTAGGAGATCTCACTACCCACTGAGCCACCTATTGTCTTCCCCTGCCACCTCCATGGGGCAGAGCCATATCCTTTAAATTCCTCCAGTGTTGGACTACCCAGGAATTACCATCTGAGGAGACTGGTCTGACCTACACAGGACGGCGGCCATCACTAGTGGTCAGGTAGGGGCCCATTGAGGCTTCATTTATGGGGGATGTCGTGACAGGCCTTGGCCTGGAAAGGCTCCATTCCAGCTCACCTGTGGAGTGTCACACCTGGACCACTCACAGGGAGTCAGCTCCCCTCGCCTGCCCTTTGTCATCCTTGCTTCCCTCTCATCCCACCTGACGGGCCTACGAGGGGCCGACAGGTTTGTCAGAAGGACAGGATTATAAGGGCTCATGTCCATTCACTTAGACCCCTGACGACCAAAAGGCAGGGAAACGAGGAACATGTTTCTATTGGTATAAACCCAGCTCAGTCTGGCTTTCTGGACCAGGCCTGTAGGCTGAACTGGGTGCCGTGCTGTGTTAATGCTGGACTGGGGAGGCTCTGTTGTCCAGCGACAGCTGACTCACGTGTACATTCTTTCTACAAGCAGAGGCCTCCCGTCTGTGCTCCTGTAACTGAAACGCTGTTCTGTTCCATTCTCTAGCATTGAGTGTGTAGAGTGCAGAAAAGAGCCACCTTGCACAGGTAGCAAAAGCAGGCTGAGAAGAGAGGTCCTGGGAGGCCCTACCCCAAACATACTGCCACGGGACCCAAGGTTTGCCTGGGTCCTTGGCTCTTGGCTTCTGGGAAGTCTGGTTTGGCACCACTGTGACCTTTGTTGTCGATCAGGTGGGTTCCGAAAGGTCTTTATTCCTGGACTGATAAGGAAAGCACCTTTGCCTGTCCCCACGTTAATGTCCCCTCCTCATCACCTGTGCTGTGTGGTTTTGCTCCGTGGCCCACAGTCATGTTGTCTCCTGTGTTCTTGTCCCTTTCCAGCATGATGCTATGTTTGCGATCCTCAACAAAGTGAAGCCTTCCTATAAGTCCTGTGCCGACTGCATGTACCCTGTAACCAGCAGGGCACCCGAGGCCTTGAGGGAGCGATGTGAGGACCCTAGTGCTCCTGCTATCTGTACCCAGCCAGCCTTCCTGCCCCATATCACATCTCCCCCTGCAGCTCACGTGTCCAGCAGGTCCCGAGCCCTGGAGAAGCCCACTTCTGGCCCAGCTGACGCTCTGCCACTGCTACCATCGGCAGGCTCAAGGAGGCCAGATGCCAGTGCCTCTGCAGCTGGGGCTGCCTCCGAACTGCCAGCTGGCCTCCCAGAACCTTCCAGAGAGACCCCAAAAGTCCTGCCAAAGTCACTCCTGTTGAAGAATTCTCACTGTGATAAGAACCCTCCCAACACAGAAGAGGCAAAGGAGGACTCATCACCGAAGAAAGAGCCGAAGCCAGCTAAGGACCTGAGGCTGTTGTTCATTAATGAGTCTGAGAAACCGACAACCAACAGCTACCTGATGCAGCACCAGGAGTCCATCATTCAGCTGCAGAAGGCGGGCCTGGTCCGCAAGCACACCAAAGAGCTGGAGAGGCTGAAGAGTCTTCCTGTGGACACAGCGTCCCCGAAGGTGGATGGCACCATCAGCAGGCTGGAGGCCAGCATCCCCGAGGAGAGCCTGGAGCCGGCCGCACTCCCGGAGTCACGGCTGCCAACTCTGCCTGGCCTGGCAGAAGCTTATGGGAAATCAGAGGCTGCCCCCTTGCCATTGGAAGGAGCCTCGCTGAAGAGTCCCCCTCCCTTCCTCTCCCGCCTGGATCACACCAGTAACTTCTCCAAAGACTTTCTGAAGACCATCTGCTACACCCCCACCTCATCCTCCATGAGCTCCAACCTGACGCGCAGCTCAAGCAGCGACAGCATCCACAGCGTGCGCGGGAAGCCAGGGCTGGTGAAGCAGCGGACACAGGAGATCGAGACGCGGCTCCGGCTGGCGGGCCTCACCATCTCATCCCCACTCAAGCGCTCCCACTCTCTTGCCAAGCTTGGAAGCCTCAACTTCTCCACAGAAGACCTGTCCAGCGAGGCTGACACTTCCACCATCGCCGACTCCCAGGATGCCAAGTGCAGTGAATCTTCCTGTGTGCATGAACCCCAGGCTGCCCCGAGGAACCCAGCCACAACCTCCAAACCATCAGGGAAATCCACCCCAGAAAACTTGAAAAGCCCTCTGCGGATGAGCAAAAGCTGACCCACCACTGGCATCACTGGACTTAACGTTTTCCTCCTGTTCCTCCCATAGTTTCACTCTGGATTTTGATCCGCCCCTTCCATCTTGATTTGTCGTAGAGAACTGAAGTCATCTAAGCTTTTCCCCTTCTTGCCACAGGAGGAGGGAAAGGAAATAACTTTCAGCACAAAAAGGAAAGGGGAGATACAGGTGTGTGGTCTGTGAGATCCAAGAGCTGCCAACCGGGAGCCACACCATCCTGACCCTTGAATCCTCTTTTTTTGGGAAGAGTCACGCTTTAAAGAACAGGTACAGAAATGTGCACACACAATACTCCATTTACAGCGTGCAGAAGCATCGTGGTGATGACAGCGCATGGCCCATCGTTCATGCCGGCCCCAGGGAGAACTCTTGCAGGGCAACATGAGTCCTACCTCTGTTCTTGCTATGCTTTTTGTTTTCAAAATACAATAACGACCAATGCTCGTTCCAGGGAATAATACTCTATCAGAAGCAATTTTTCAAAAAGAAAAAAAAATTTTTAAATTTTACTTTGGTTAGGAGTCTTAAAGACCTAACCAGAAAAACCTTATCTTCACTGCACCGAGCAGAGCACCACCAGGTAAAATTGTAGAGAAAGCTGAGTGTAATCACTCATTAAGGTCCTCTGTCCTGGTTCTGCTGTTGTGGCTGGGTGGCATGTGATTGGCCAGCATTGGTCAAGTGGGGGAAATGTGTATGATTTCTGTTGTTGCCAGTGGTCACGCATACGTAGTCCTTGCGAGTGGTGAGAGGGGTAGGACCCCAGAGCGTTGGTGAGCTGCATCTGTTGCTGAACTAGAAGCAGCGGTGTTGGGCGAGCACCATGGGGCAGTGGTTCTGGACTGGATTGTTCTGCCAGCAGCCCTGTCCCTCAGGCGCAGCAGCTGGTCCCGATGGCTTTTGTTTGGGAGGAAGGGGATCTGGCAGTGGAAAATTTCCTATGGGTTTCTCCCCATGAGCCTCACTAAGGACCCTAAGTGGAACAAGACTGAGGGAAATCTCGAGATGTTTACAGTTGTGGGGAGAATGCCCCTCCCTGCTTCTCCACCTGTCCCCCTTGGCGGCAATCGAGCCAGGGTCACTCTTGCCAGAGACTCAGCTGTCATGTAAGAATCAAGTGAGCTCAGTGCATCTGTGCGTGAGTCCAGAGGCTCACCTGGTGGCTATCCACAGGCAGAGGCTGAAACATTTGGAAGGAGAAGCAGCTCCATAGAAAGGCAGAGGGGTTTAATTCCGTGTTCTGCAGACTAGGGCGGGAGCCCCTATGGCCTAAGGAATGGTCTCTACATTTTTAAGGGATTTTAATAATAATAATATGCAATAAAGACCATGTAGCCTGCAATACCTTAGGTATTTATGGGCAAGCTCTTTCTAGAAGTTTGCTGACCCCGGTTTTATTGACAACACAGGGCTGCCTATGGCCCTGCAGGAAGAAACGGGAATTCAGAAATCCCCCAATACCTCATGGTCAACCTTTGGCCAAACCCTGCCCTCCCAACCCCATGCCTCACCAGCCCTACTCCCCTGCCTCCCTGAGGTGGAGGTGGGGATCGTGGAAGCTAGTCTGATATTCCATCTTGTCCTTGGCTGGGTGAGCCTCATGAGCTCAGTGTGACCAGAATGTTTTCACGATTCTGGCCAAGTTCAAAAAACAGAGGAAGAAGGTACCACGTTCCATGGTCAGAATGGCTCTGAGCGCAGCTGTGGCACAGAGTGCCTAGGCAGGGTCCTCAGGAAGGCTGGTTCCCACTTCAGCCTGTGCTGAGCGCATGGGAAGACAATGTCCAGAAATTTTTTTTTCCTTGGCATGACTTTCTAAAAATATATATTATTTTTAGGGATGTGTGTCTCCATGTCAATTGAAATCAACTTAAAGTGGATTATCTGCTTGCTTCTGAAACCCTGTGGGGGTTCCTCCTTTCTCCCTCCCCCAGGCAACAAAGGGATATTTTCAAAAAAATACGAAGTTCAATTATGTTTGCCAAGTTAAGTTTTACACAGTAGATCAATTTTGTGTCAAAATAGTCTTTTAAAATCTGGTGATGACAGGCGGAAGTAGTTCTTTTTCTTAGCAAAACCTTCTGCCAACCTGGCAGCCTGCATGCTTGGCTGCTTCTCCTCCTGCCTCAGCCTCACCAAAGTTCACGCAGCATGTCTCCGGTCTGGAGTTAGGCAGGGCTTTGCAGCGGCTTCGTTTCCTTTGATGTAGCAGGTCTTCCTAGTAGGTTGTCTTTGGCATTAGTAGGACATGCCAGGCTGCCCACCTTCTCTCAGAGCCTCCGAGGAGCAAGCATTCTTCCTCTGTGCACCTGCTGACCCTTGTCTGTGTGGGACCTCTGCGGCCCCCGGCTGTGGGGCAGCTGCCCTTCTTGTATCAGGTCTTCCCCCTGCATGCTGCTTCCTGGTCGTGTGCTCTGCTCGCCAGGCACGCACAAATGGCCCATGCTGGCCTCGGCGTGCTCTGCCTGCTGACAAGCATTCCAGTCCATTCTCAAGCCCTGTCTGTCCACCAGAAGCCCAAGAAATGCAGCAGGATGGAGCTGAGGCTGAATAGAACTGATGTCCTGCACTCTTTCTCAAGGCCCAGGGTTCATGAGCCCCCAGGTCCCCCAAGACCTGTCTCCTTGGTGGGAACAAATACTACATCATTCAGTTAGGATCATGTTAGGTATCTTTGCCCAAGCTCCCTACAGAGAAAGGAATTACTTCCTGTTGGCTGCAAGTTCTTGGTGCCAGAATTCTTTTTTCACCTAACCCTGCAGTTTGGATGGCCACCTGCCAGGTCTCCTCCTGAGAGCAGTCCCTTCTCTCTGGCAGCAGACCTGGGTAGATCGGAAGCATGGTGACTTGGGGACAGCATGGTGCAGATTTGTTTCTCCTAGTCCCACATCCTGCTTACAACAAAGGCCAAATGTTGATTTATCCCCATATACAGCCACTTTGTTTTGTCTTTTGAGACAGGGTCTCACTCTGCAGTCCAGGCTGGTCCTGATACACTGTGTAGCCCAGGCTGGCCTCAAAGTCGTGGCAGTGCTGCTGTAGCCCCCCCGAGTGCTAGGATTATAGGCATGTGCCACCACACCAAGCTAATTTATGTGTGGTACCAGGGAATCAAACCCAGGGCTGTGTGCATGCCAAGCAGGCGCTCTACCACTGAGCTACATCCCCAGTCCCAGCCACCTGTTCTGTTTGTCTCAGCAACTGCATACAAACCCAGTCTGCATGCATATGTGTATATATGCATGTGTATGTGCTAGTGTATGCGTTATGTGCGTACAACTTGAGTCAAATTAACTTATGTGTCATCCATACATCTGCTTGTCTCCCAGGCTACAAAGGAGTCCCCTAGACTCATCTGCTCTGATACTGCCCAGTGTGATGGGGGGGTCCCATCTGGAGTCACATGACCATCTTGTTATTTACAGCAGCGAAGGCCACGACCCTTCCCCTCGGCCCCTTTGTAACTTTCGCCAGTCTGTCCAGCTGCTACCACCCCACTGTGGCCTTGCTGCATGAGAAGACAGCTGCTTTCTCTCTCCTTCCTACGCTGTAATTATTGTTTTACAATTGAGTGCCTTAATAATAGTTTACAAATACTGTGTATTTATGCAAAACTGTAAAATTCATCTTTGGTGATTGGGGACTTAGTCTTATCCATGGTGGTTGGTAGTAGGACTTGAATTTGTCCTTCTCCAGACTTTGGGTTGATTCTGCTATGCAGTTTGACCTTGCGTGGCCACGACTACTCCAAGGAGCCTCACGAGACAGCATTGGCGGGCCTGCAGGCCAGGCCGCCATCTCTTGCCACCATGTCCTCCGGTTAGCCAGTGAAAGAACACAATTTGGTATGCCCGTCAGCTGGGGGGTGGCACAGACCCTGCATGCTCTGAACTAGAGCCCCACACTTCACGTGTCCCTGCCACACAATTGTACTATTAGAAGCTAAATACTTGGGATCTTGTGTTTCCTCCATGTTAGTGTCCTGTGCTTTGCAGCAAGCTGTAGGTGAAGACCCTCCCCTCACAGCCACACCCCAACTAGGAACTCAGTCAGACAAGTTACTTTTTGGTTTTTCAGAAGCTGCCGGTGGGTTCCCGTGTGTTGTGCGTTACAATGTCAATGATTTTTTTAAATTGTTTTTCTTCTTTTTATATATTTAAAAGGCAGTATCTTTTGTACTGTGAATTTGCAGTAGGAGATGCATCATGCACTTTTTTTTACTTCTGTTGGTGTGTATTGTATATAGTCTGTATGCTTCTTGTGATGAAAATAAACTTTTTCTTTATAAACACCCGATGGCTGTAACTTTGTACAAAGCGAGGCCACCTCTTCAGCCCCTGCCAAGACAAGCGGGTGCATCCTCATCATTCTCACAGAGCACCTACCATGCACTAAGCTCTGTGCCCAGAACCTGGACACTTGGAGCAAAGAAAGGACCAAGGGGAGAAACGGTAACGTTAGTACCCGCCAAGCCTGCTTGTTTTTTTCTTCCTGATTTTGTCGGTAAGGAAGAGCAGGCACACTGGCAAGGGGGTCATATGTATACCAGAAAGGTGTTACTGAGGGGGGCCTGGGCTTCCTTACTGTTTTCAGTTAGATGACACCGAGACACAGACCAGTGGTCCCAACCATTCTGACCCCAAGGACAGGTTGAGTTGAAGACCACTCTCCCAGGATGGGACTAGGCGTGTGTGCAGTGGGTTCCTGGGGGGTGGCCTTGAAACGGTCAGCAGTTCATCCTGACTACAGAGCCAGGCCCCTGCTTGCACTCCCTCACACGATATGCACATATACCTACATGTGTGTATATCAGCTAGACTCACAGGAGACTAGTGAATAAACCAGAATGTACAAATCACCAAATCAACACAGTCACACTGAGATAAATAACTGGCTAGGAATTGCTTATTGAGTACGAAATGAAAGCAGAATTTTAGGGGGATGAATCTAATAGTATTCTCAAGCTATAACAGTCTTCTCTTAATACAGTTTTTAAAAGAGACTCTGAAGCTGGCCTGCTAGCACAGGCATGTAATCCCAGCAATGTGAAAGGCTGAGGCAGGATAATTTCAAATTCAAACCTAGCCTGGCCAGTATAGTGATTAGCAAGACCCAGTCACAAAATCAAAACTGAAAAATCAGGCTGGGAAACAAGTAGTGTACACTGGTACTTTTCATCACTAAACAACATAATGAGATACAGCATAACTGCTATGCACAGTTATCATTTTTAGACAAGAAAAAGAATGTACTTACTCAGTAGAGATGCAGGCTTTTTTTCTGAGTATTTTCCATTCCAGGATGTTTGAATCCAGAGGGATGGAACCCTTGGACTCAGAAGGCTGATTGACCTCAGGTACCTGCTGTAAGCTTGGCATAAGGAATCCCGAAGACTTCCACACACCCCACTGGAATCATCCTCGGCTGAAACAGGCCTGCACAGCCTGAGTAATTCACCTTCGCTTACATCTAGGAAGTGATGAGGCCATATAGGGACTGGTGTCCACCCGTCTTAAGCCCTTCCCAGAGCTACGTCTCCCAGCCCAGGCAGAGAAGGAAGCAAATGCAGGATGATCTCAGGTAATCACAGCAGTGGAGAGGCCGAGGCAGGCAGATTGTCCTGAGTCCAGGGCCAGCCTGGGCTGCACAGCAAGACCCTGTCTCCAAAACAAAAAAAAGAAAGAAAGAAAAAAGAAAGATGATCTCCCTTTAAGGATCAGTGAGAAATGAGCCTCCGGCCCTAGAGGCCCTGGGTGGACTCAGGCCCTCCCTGGTCCACTATGCTGTGTAAGGACACTGTTCAGTCAAGGATTTTGGATCAAGATAGCCATGACACTGCATCCCGATTTCCTGGCTTTTGCTCTTTGTGACTTGAGATAAATGATTCTGTCTCTCTCTGCCTTGTTTTTTCCTATTAGGAAAACAGGAATAACCTCATAGCGGCGTCACAAAGATCAGCGCCCTATGCCAGGGGCAGTATCACAGGCCCGGAATCCCAGCAAGATGAGCTTGAGGCCGCCTGGGTATTGTAGCTAGTGGTCTCAGAACAACAAACCAGAAAGATGAACACCGTGAAATGAATACAAAGTAAACACTTTCTCTCCAGTACTAGGGATTTGCCCTGACTACATACCAGCCCTTCATATTTTTAGAGCCAATAAGTTGCCCAGGCTGAGCTTGAACTTGTGATCCTCTGCCTAAGCCACCCAAGTGTTAGGATGAATGCCACCAAGCCCAACAGTACCTCTGAATTTTGACATTATGTATTAGATAAAGTACTTTACCCAGCTCCAGGCACCAAATCTCTTGAGGAGTACCGTTGTGAAATGGGGAAGGCAACGTGTCAGCTGGCAACCCACGAAGTAGGCCTTGCTGCCAGCAGCCCCATACCCCGCATGGCATCCTTAACATCTCTGCAGGCACAAGGGAGACAGAAGCCGGCTCTCTGGGGAGAGAGACCCTCAGCTGGGACGAATATGCACGTCCCGCCCCTAACCCTGTAGAGGGCATAGGATCTGCCTTTCTCTAGATTAGACCTCGTTTGTCCCTGATCTGGGCCTGGGCAGTTCTTCCCAAAGAGCCTTGGGGAGGGGAACGCATGGGTGGCCTGTGAGTGTGGGCTTGTCGCTGCTGCGATCCAGAGGCACATCCTGTTCTGCTGTTGCCATGGTGCACCCAAAAACATCTGCCAAAACTGTGTGCTGTGGCCAGGAGAGGGCCTGGGCAGACTGGGCACTGGAGGCTGGCCTGGAGAGGGCACACACTGAGCACGGCTGTGACTAGACAGTGATCTGGGAAACCTACCCTGCCCTCCCATGCACGCGCGCCCAAGTCTGTGCTCCGCTGGGCAGGCAGCATGGGCAGACTTCGCGTGGGGAGTTCTGGTCCTGATTTTCTTCCTGGAGGACCTGAGAGCAGGTCCCAAGAGCACCACCCTGGTGGGACCGAGCCTTCTGTTCTCCCAGCCAGGTCCAGCACACAGAATTGCCCAGGCTCCATCCTGTTCCCCAGATAGAATTCCTCCTCCTCGTCAATTTCTTGCTGCTGTTTTTCCTACTCAGCAGGCAGAACACAGTCACTGTAACAGAAACACCCCATGTGAAGAGAGAGCTCCAGCTTCCTCATGTGGCTGGAGCCACCACAGGCCACCTGCCTCTCCCGAACACTAATGTGCTCGCAACAGCTGCCAGCTCAAGGATATGCTCTCCCTGACACTGTTGCATAAAAGAAACCATTGTCTAGACGATCTAGTTGTGTGCAACAGCCTGGTGATGCAGGAGTAACTAGGACGATGTTTTCTGAAGAGAAGCTGAGGCTCTGAGAGGCGGCGCCCTGCCTAGGGTCACTTGAGTGTCCCAACTGGATATGAATCCAGACTGTGCCCACACCAAAGCTCTGGGTTCAGGATCTCTCTGCACCCCACACCCACCTCACTTTATTACCTGCACAATGGTTCCCTGGAGCGGCACAGTCCAGCCGGACCTCACTCCTGCCGGAGCCGCAGCTACCGCTGACTCTATGCTCCGGGCTCTGCGCTAGCTGAGCGGCACGATGCCTGCGGCCTTTGACCGGCACACGCTCCTCCTGTTCTCTCCCCAAACTGAATTTTAGTGACTGCCACCCCACCCTCCCCTAGCCACTTTCTGTGCCTGCAGTGGCTACTCGGCTAGGACAGTGACAGTCATCATGGATAACATTTTTCTCTTTTTTTAGCGTGGTACCCGGGATTGAACCCAAGGTCTTCACACGAAGCTATATCCCAAGCCCCTTTTTACTTTTGAGACAGGGTCTGCCCAAGTCAGTAACTGAAGCAGAGCTCGAGCTTGGGGTTCTCCCGCCTCAGCTTCCCAGTGTGCTAGGATTACTAGGCATGCAATACCATGACCGGATATGGATGCCATTTCTAAAGAGATGGCTGTTTAATCTAGGTATGTAGTGGGCGTGCCCGGGATGGTGAACTACTTCCTGGGTGTGCAGTCTAGAATCAGTTACCTAACCTCTCTGAGACTCTGCTTCCCTTTCTATAAAACAGAGGGTCTACAACACAGCTGGAGAGGACTGACAACCACTAACACACAATCAGTGCACAATAAAGTACAACTGGGAGGTAGTTCACTCCATGGTGTCAGTCCACCTAGGTTCATGTTCAGCTCCGACACTGACCTGTGACCTCAGGCCCATCACTTCCATTCTCCGGGCCTCTTCTCCAGATATCTTCTGTTGGGACAATAACAACCTGCCAGCCAGGCCAACCCTCTTGTGTTTCTCCACCTTGTGTCCAGACTTGGTGCAGGCAGGGCAGCAGCCTTGCAGTGGCCTTTGGAGCTGGGTCTGGGAAATGCAGTGGCAGCTACTCTTCTATGAGAGTGCACCCCCGCCCCGCAGAGGCTGGGAGGGGAGTAGGGCCCCAGGAGGAGCAGGCACCCCTCCAAAGTCGGCCTCAGACCCAAGGGACCCAAACCACTCCTGCTTCCAGCTGTGCCACTGTAACCCACTGTTGCCTTCTCTGGGGGCAATGTTTCCGATACAGTGGGTCAACGTGTGGTCACTCAGCCAGTGTTCTGTTGAGGACAGGAAGGGGATGATGTATGGGGCATACAGTAAGTGCTCCATACATGCACCATTTTTTGCTGCCCATAGACTGCTCTGGCTTCTGTCTCCCGCGCAAGGCATGATGGAGACCCAGAGAGAGGCAGTGCCCTGTCCAAGGTCGCAGAGTCTGTGGCTTGCGTCTGTGTCAGCTGAAGCCTTGGCCATCTCGAGACGGCAGATCTGGGCTCCAGGATCTCCTTGGGGTGTGCAGGGTGAGCTTGTGTGAGGGGCAGGCACAGAAGAGCACGTCCCCGGTGACACCCCTTTGCTAAGTGCTTCCTGGGCTCCAAGCGCTATGCTGATGTCCTCATGAAGTCCTGGAAATACCTCGAAGGCAAGTGCCACCTGCATTTTCATTTGACACAGAGGACACCCAGGCTCAGAAAGATGAAACCACGGGTTCCTTCTGGCGCACGCCAGTGGGAGGGAAGGTCTTCAGTGCATCCTTATTGTCTGATTGTCCAGTGAGGGGGAAAGGCAGTAGCTGGTCCAGGGACCCACAGTGGGGTTCTTATGGTGTGAGGGGCTCCCCACCCTCAGATTAGAGGGGAGAGTGGTGTCCCAAGATGTCCGATGTCATGATATCTGAGACATCTAGACTTGTGGTGGTATCACTAGAAGCTTCCTACGAACCGGAGAGGCTGCACAGTGGCCTGTAACACCAGCACTCTGGTGGGGGGTGGGGGTGGGGGTGGGGTTAGGGCAGGATGGTCCCAAGTTCAAGCCCAGCCTGGGTAACTTAGCAAGACCCTGTCTCAAAGTAAAATAAATAAATAAAGGGGCTAGGCAAGTAGCTCAGTGGGAAGGCTTCAAATTTTTTCCCCTCAATATCGCATTAAAAAAATTTTTTTTTTTGAAACAGGGTCTCGCTCTGTGCCCCAGGCTGGTCCTGAACTCACTATGGAGCCTAGGCTGGCCTTGAACTCACAGCAATCCTCCTGTCTCAGCCTCCTAAGTGCTAGGATTACAGGCATGCGCCACCACACCCACTTTACATGGTGTTGGGGAATCCAACTTGAGTACTGAGCCCTTGCCTAGCACTTTAATCGCTGAGCCCCTGTATCATATACTTTGCTTAGCATTTAAATGTTAGCTCACTAGAGTCTCACACAATGGTGAGAAGCAGTCCTACAGTCTCTCCCTTTGAGATCAGGAAGCGGAGGGACAGAGAGGCAAAGTGACTTGTTCGGGGCCACAAAGTGTGTCTTTGCCAGAGATAAAATCTAAAATGGGTCTTCTCTGTCTCCAAAGTCCATGCTTGACTCCCAGACTGCTTCCTGATGTTAAAACTATAGCAGAGGCCAGGTGTAGTGGCTTAAATCCGTGACCCCAGCGATGGAGGCCAAGGCAGGAGGATCCCAAGTTCAAGGCCAGCTTGGGCAACTTAGCAAGACCCCATCAAATAAACAAGTAAGTAAATAAATAAGCTGGGGTCATAGCTCAGGCGTAGCGTGGCTGCCTAGCCTGGGTGAGGCTTGGATTCAATCTCCAGCAACAAAACCGAACAGTAACAAAAAATGCAGCTGTCAAGCCTGCTCTCTCCCTAGCTCGCCCTGTGAGGCCAGGGGGAGTCAGCATTCCCAGTGTAATTGTCCCGGCCTCCAGAAAAGGACCCTGTTTGGTTGGCAGGAAGAGACAGCAACCGGGTTGGAAGAAACCTGCATTTGCAGCCACAAAAAAGCTTTTGAGTCCTGAGAGGCCCAGGGAAATAGGACAGATGGGCTCAGAGATGTCTTCCAGACACGGTATTCTTTTCTTTGAAATCCCCGGATAAAAAGTGTCGGGGTCAAGCACATGGCTGGTCCTTTCCCACTGAGCTATGGAAGGGAAAGGGATGGGGAAAGAGGGCTGTGTGTTACTGATCAACAGGAGAGGGAGGATCCCACGGAGGTCCCTTGCCCCTGGGCTCAGCGTCATCAGCAGAGGGGACGCGGGGATCCGGGAAGTGGAGGAAGCCGACGATGGAGGTGCGCACCTGCAGTCCCAGCACTGTACCGCTGAGACACGCACCCCCCCTTGCCTCGGTCTCCTGGATTTCTCCCCAGGGGGGACCACTCACACAGCCCTAGGACCCTGCCTGGCAAGGACTGAGCCTCCTGCCACAGGCAGCTCCTGGGGGAACCGCATTCAAGGTGAAATGGGGTCCCTCTCACTCCTGCAGCCAGCCCACACCTGGAGGCTGCTCCCAGACCCCTAGGATATGCTAAATGACTTCACTCGTTTAAACCAGACTAGGCTGGTCCTAAACACACATCAGTCTTCCTGCCTCCACCTCCCAAGTGCTGGGGTTACAGGCGTGTGCCACCACACCCGGCTGATGTGGTGCTGGGGAACTGAACTCGGGCACTTGCACCTTAGCCACCAAGCGATTCCTCCAGGCTTACCACGTGTGAATCTCATGGCAGCCCCATGAAGTAGGTACTGTCATTACAGTACTGTTTTACAGATGTGGCCCGAGGACGTTAGCTAGCTCACTGCTGGTAAGTGAACAGCTGAGCTAGCTCGGATTTCAACCCCGGTTGACTGAGACCCGAGCAGCTCTTAACTCAACTCTGCGGCTTTCTAAGCACATGGTGGAGTCAGGAAGGATGAACTCAGCTGGCCCAACACGCAGAACTGGGGCCTGCAGCAGGGGCGTGCGCAGCAAAGGGATCTGCTGGGTAGAGTCTGCTACTCTTATTCTGTCCCCATCCAAAAAAAGTGTTTTCTCATTCATAGAAATTGTATTTATTTGATGGTACTAGGCTGCAGCCCAGGGCTGCCCACTGAGCTGTATCTCTAGCACATTTTTAACTCACTAAATTGCTTAATTGCCCAGGCTGGGCTTGAATGTGTAATATTCCTGCCTCAGCCTCCCAGACAGCTGCAATAACAGACCTGCACCACCGGGCTTGGCTGCTATTTATTTATTATGGATCTGGAAATTAAGCCAGGTTTTCACATCGAGTCACCTTCCCTGCTGTTACTTCAGTTTCGATTTTGAGATAAGGTCTCACTAATTTCATAATTATGCAGGGTTGGTAGGGCTGGAGGAATGACACAGAGGCTAAAGCAGTTGTGAGTTCAATTCCAGCACCACATAAAGCTGGGCGTGGTGGTGCACACCTATAATTCCAGCATTCGGGAGGCTGAGGCAGGCAGAATGTCCTGAGTTCAAGGCCAGCCTGAGCTACACCAGTGAGTTCAGGACCAGCCTGAGCTACAGAGTGAGACAATGCCAAAAAAAAAAAAAACTATAATTTGTCAAGGCTGGGCTCGTACTTTTGATCCTTCTGCTTCCTGGTCTCCCAGAGTGCTGAGATTACAAGCCTGTGTCACTGGATCCGGGTATTTTTTTTTTTCTATTTTTTAAAGACAGGGTCTCATTAAGTTGTCTAGGTGGAGCTCAAACTTGTGATCCTTTTGCCTCAGTCTCCCAGAACGTTGGGAATATAGGCCTGCACCACCCAGCCGGCTCATAGAAACTTTAGACAGGTGACACATCCATGCCCCTACCCTGGCTGGTCATCAAACAGAGCAGATGGCCAGGGCATGGTGGACCCTTGTGAGCCCCTGAGCGTCCCCTGGTGAATGTCATGCCGCCAGAGGCCACCTCCTGCATCCCACCACGTGGGGCTCCACCCCATGCGCCAGGCTGATCTCTCCAGGGCTTGAGTGACTGGTTATGGGCCACATGGACTAATGGGGTCAAGGTCATGGCCGGGGCGGCTGTGAGCCCAGCCCTCAGGCATCAGCTGTCTCCTTTAGAATTGGTCTTGCTGAGACAGAAGGGGGACCTCATCACACCGTGGTAGGGAAAGACACTGAATGTTGGCTCTATGGCCTTGGGCAAGTCTCTTTGAGCCTCAGTTTCTCTGCATATTAACATAAAGTGGGAGGAAAAAATCTAGGCATCAAAGCTGGGCATGGCGATGCATTCTTATAATCCCAGCACTCAGGAGGCTGAGGCAGGAGGACTGCTGTGAGTTTGAGACCAACCTGGGCTAGAGTGAGACCCTGCCCAATCCAGACTGGTTCCTAATTGTTTAAGCTAGGTGTAGCTCCTGATTGCCTATTTATTTCTTTATTCATTCATTTTTGAAGCACTAGGTCTCAAACTCAGGGCCTTGGGCATAGCCGGTGTTATGGTTTGGATGTGGAGTGTGCCCTGAATGCCTTATGTATTTGGATGTTGTAAAATATCCATGTGTGGGACTGGAGGAGTAACACAGCAGTTAAAGCACTTAGGGCCCTGGGTTCAATTCCCCAGCACCACATAAACTGAGTGTGGTGCTACATACCCATAATCCCAGCACTTGGGAGGCTGAGGCAGGAGGACTACTGTGAGTTTGAGGCTGGTCTGGGCTATATACTGAGTTTAGGACCAGCCTAGTGTACAGAGCTCACAAGAAATGAAATACTCAAGTCTCACAAGAAAATAAAATACTGATGTGCTGTTGAGAGGTGGGGCCTGGTTGGAGGGAGTAAAACACTGAGCTTGGCCCAAGAGGGGTGGATCACGGGGCAGTACCATGAAGGGTAGCTCCACCCCTTCCTCTCTGACTTGGTTTCCATCTACTGGGCTGTGAGGAGCTCCCCTCCTCCTTTGCCCCTACATCTGCCTCCACTGTTGCCAGCTGCCCATGAATGGACTGTGACCATCTGAATCTAAAATCTTTCCTCTTTAAATTGTTGGTGGTGGGTATTGAATTACAGTGACAAGTAAGTAAGAAAGCGGGAAAGCATTGTACCACTTTGCTATAGTTCTAGCTTTTTTCAAAAAATGAGACAAGGTCTTGCTAAGTTACCCAGGCTGGCCTTGAACTTGCAGCCTCCTGCCTCAGGATTACCGTGAGTTCAAGACCAGCCTGGGCTACATATTAAGTTCAGAGTAAGTTCTGGACTCCAGAATGAGACCTTGTCTCAAAAACCTAAACCAGTAACAAGCTCCCTTCAGAGTGAATAAGATTACAGGCATGCACCGCCCTTTCTGTCTGGGATAGGATTTTTGCTTGTGTGAGATCAACCTGCATTTTCTCAGGTTCCTTCTCCTTGGGAAGCCTCAGTTATCTCTTCTGTGAAATGGTCATGATAATAGGCCCTAGGATTGTGATGAGGATTCAGTGAAGTCTTTCCCATAAGGCCCCAAACTCAAAAGACTCAGTAAGTCCCTGCATGTCTGCATAGCCAGGATTTCTCCACATTTGAGGCCAAATGCTTCCTCGTGTGGGGCAGACTGGGGGCTGGTTCTGTGCACTGTATTAGTGGCATATTGAGCAGCATGACTGGCCACCACCCTCCTAATGGTGACAACTCGGAGCATCTTCAGACACTGCTGGATGTCTCGAGGAGAAGGTATGGCGGGAATTAGAGGAGCCCCATTGAGAGCACCTCACTAAGGCTTTGCTGTGCTTATAAAGAGTAATTAATCTCTGCTCCTCCAAGGTACAAGGAGCTTGCAGGCCGGTGGGCTTTGGATTCAGCAGCCCAGGCCTCCCAGAAAGCAGAGCACAGCTCTTGCAAGGCTTATGAACTCCATGGTGAGATTTATGCAGCTGAGTGAGTACTTTTGGTGCCATGATTCATATGTAAGGTTTGAAACATCTGTCCTAGTGCATGGTCTGAAAATCCTTTCATCTGGGGGTTCTGCTGAGGTTTTGATGGGTGACACTGGGCTTGACATCTTGATATAATACTTTGAATTTATTGAATATTTCCTCCTACAAAAAAGACAATAACCAGCCAAGTGTGGTTATTAACCCCTGCACCAAGGGGGCCTAAGGCAGAGGGATAGTGAGTTCATGGCTGGAGGAGACTATATAGTAAGACCTTGTCTCAAAAATATTTTAATTTAATTTGAGGGCTGGAAGAAGAGCACAGCAGTTAAAGCATTTCCCTAGCAAGCATGAGGCCCTGGGTTCGATTTCCTAACACCACATAAACTGGTCGTGGCAGCGCACACCTGTAATCCCAGCACTTGAGAGGCTGAAGCAGGTTTGCTGCGAGTTCAGGGCCAGCCTGGGCTACAATACTGAGTTCAGAACCAGCCTGGGCTACAGAGCGACAACCTGTCTCAATAAATAAATGAAATTTAAAAGAAAGCAAAAAAACAGTAACGTCTGTAATTCTCAAATATTGGATGTACTTTGCAAAAATTTAGAAATGTAAAACAGAGGCTACAAACCCAATTAAACTCACTGAGTTCCATTGGATTTCTCCATGTACTAAAGTCACTTGTTTTACAACTCCTGTTTTCCAACAACAGATTCCAGATCTTACCTACTTTGTCTGTATCCAAAACTTAGTGAGCAAAATTGAAATGAAAGCGCTATCATGCTTTCTGACTTGAGGAAACAAACTTATCTATTCACGTTCTGTTTTAAGCCTGCATTTCATTCAAAATCATGTAGAAGATATGTAGTTATATCCCTGTTATACTTGTTGCCCTAGTCTTAAGCCTAGGGCAAACAATGTCATTCTCCTATTACTAGCTATAGCCCAAAACAAAGCCCTCAACCAAAACCTAACTCTCAACCTAGTCCTAGTCCCAACACTGCCCATAAGCCCACCCCTACCCCTTCCTCCAACCCTTGCAATAAACCTGACTCAAATACTAACCCCTGCCTTAATATTCACCTAGGCTTAAACTCAGCCATAACTATACCCCTAGAACTAACCCTATCCTTTAACCCAAACTTAGTCTCTAAGCCTAACCCTAGCCCTAAAGCTGGCCCTAGGCCTAAACCTATCCCTACCTCTATTTCAACAACTAACGTTCTCCCCAGCTTTTTTTTTTCTAACCCTAGACCCATCCAAACGCTAGGCCAAGACCTAACCCTGTGCGTAACCTAACTAACACTGACCTGGTTTCTAACCCTAGTCCTAACCTCATACCTACCCCTTGCCCTAACCATTGCAATAAACCTGACCCAAGTTCTAACACCAGCCCTAACATTCACCATGTTTGTACTCCTAAACCCCAGCCTAGCCTCACGCCTAGCTACAACCTTAGCACTAACACTAATCCTAGCCCAAACTGAATCTCTAACCCTAACCCTAGCCCTAAAGCTTGCCCTGGGCCTAAACCTAACCCAAGCTTGATTTCAGCATCTAATGCTGTCCCCAGCTTTTTCTCTAACCCTAGGCCCACCCAAACCCAAGCCCAAGACCTAACCCTGAGCATAACCTAACCCTAACACTGACACTATCCCTAACCCTGCCCTATCCCTCATCATAACACAAACCCTCACCCGAGCCCTGAATATATCTTAACCCTAGCGCCATCACTCTTCTTAATGCTGAACCCAGCTATAGCCCCAAACTTAGCCCTAGACCAAAACCTTACTCTAAGCATAGTCCTAGCCCAAACCCTACTCCTAATCTGACACCTACCCCTTGCCCTAACCCTTGCAAAAAACCTGACCCTAAGCCTAATCTCAGCCCTAACATTCACCCTGGTCCTATACCTAAACCCAGGCCTAAACTTAGCCCTAACTATAACCCTAGCACTAATCCTAAACCTAATCCAAACTCTATTTCTAACCCTAACCCTAGCCCAAAAGCTGGCTGTAGGCCTAAACCTATTCTTTAAACTAACAGTAGCTCTATCCCAACAACTACCTCTTGTCCCATCCTGTTTTCTAACCCTAGGCCTAGCTCAAGCCCAAGACCTATCCCTAAGCACAAACCTGACCCTAACACTGAGCCCTGCCCTAACAGTCTCCTTAATGCTAACCCTAGCCATAGGCCCTAACATAGGCCTAAACCAACCCTCGCCCTTGCTCCTACTCTAGCCCTATTCCTTGCCCTAATCCTTGCAATAATCCTAACCCTAACGTTAACCCCAGTCCTAACATTCACCCTAGCCCTAAACCTAAACCAAGGCCTAAACTTAGCCAAATCTATAACCCAGGCACTCACCCTAAGCCTAACTCAAACTTTCTTTCTAACCCTAATCTTAGCCTTAAAGCAGGCCCTATGCCTAATCCCTCCTGAACTTTCATCCAGGAAGAAGAGAGCACTCATCCCTCTTTCAACTTTGTGGGTGAAGGAGCCACTTGCACCCTCCCATGCTCCTCCAGGGAGCAGAGGAAGAGGTTCTAGAGGCCCACAAAAGCCTCAGGATCCTGACAGGATATAGAAGAATAGAAAATCAGTGATGGTGGTTTAACTCACACTTTCAGAGCAGCTCCTGACACCGACTTCCTGGTTCCTCCATCAAAACAAAACCCCAGAGTGATGATGTCTCCACCAGTGTGCCTAGATCAGCCTCTACCTCCTCTTCCTCTACAAAAAAAAAACAAACCAATTTGATTTGAGATCCAGTAGACTGGCAGTGCTCAAGTCACACCAAAAAGTAAATGAATTATAAGTCACATAAATATATATTGCTCCAAATATTTCCTAAAAATTGACAGCAATACAAAACATAAGACTTCATTTGATTAATTACACTATCCAGTAGTAACTTGATTAGTATCTTCCTTGATAAGTATATTTCTCACATATTACTATCTCACACAACATACATGCTTTCACAATGAGTACAGAAAGAAAATAATTTTTTTTAAAAAAACCTCAGATGTAGGTTTAGTAAAAATTGGGAAAATAACGCTTTTAGAGTTTTTTTTAGATTGTTAACAAAATTACACTTTGATACTAGATTAATTATAAGAGGAAAGACTTTTAAGTAGGCAAGTTCATTTCTCCGGATAATACTAGAAGTTTAATTTTTAGTAGCACACACTTAAAATTGAATAGCAATATAAAACATGGTGAGAGATGATGTAAATTCATTTGAATAATCATTTTTCAGTAGTAACTTGATAAGTATGTCACATGCTACATGTATATTTGTCATGCATTAGTAATTTATACATTATTGAAACTGAAAAAATTGTCCACAATTTATTCCAATTTAAATAGCTATGTCGTCCATTTGATGGTCAATTCTTTAACCAAGGCATGAGCTATATCACAACAAAGCAGTCATATTCTTTAAAATTGGTATTCTGCATAATATTATTTTTTCATTTTGGACACACATATACATTGGAACACTGAATGACCTCAGACTGCATAGATGGAACGACATCCAGAAGCACCGTGGATCTATCTCAGTGGTCTTCATTGAGTGTACATTAGGATGCAGAGAAAAAGAATCTTCAGTTTACACATATGTAAACACTGGTAGTCAGTCACATGTCATGAGCTCTATTTGCTGAAAAACATCCAAATAAATGGAATGTGAATAAAGTTATGGTTAGCATGTATCCAACAGTCAGAATCGCTACCTCTTAAAGAACATTCAATATGGATTATGTTCTACAGGAAGCTTTTAAAACGAACATCTTGATTCTGCTTCTATACAAGTCTGCAGGCAGACAAACTGATGCTCAACTCTAGGTATATGTACAAGACTAGAAACCATTAGGTCAGACTCAGGAAGACTCAGGAAGTTAAATATAACAAGATATCTCTAATAGGAGAAAAACACAATACAAATAAATAACACAGTCCATGGGCAAGATGTGAGGATGAAGAGGAATGAGGATGGATGTGGGGAAGTTAAAGGGTGGAAGGGAAGTGAATGTGAGATGGATGCAATATATACACGCAGAAAGTTCTCAAGCTTATCCATTAACACACACACAAATATATTACTGGGGAAAATAACAACAAACACTAAAACTCAATGATGTCAATTGACTTCGTCAAGGTCATGCACCAAATTATGACACAGTCAGGATGAGTTGTTTGCTTTAGAATGCTTCAATAAATGGGCTCTGAAATCTCAGATAAAGCACACTTTTCAAACTGAAATAACATAAAACTACCAGTCACAGAATCATTCATGTTGCTTTTGCTCATGTGGTCTCTTACATGGATAATAATTAATTTTAAACCAAAAAAGGTAGAATTTTCTTTTATATTATGTGTAAGAAATATACATAGAAAATAACTTAATATTTTAAACTTTTCCAAGTATACCGGTCCAGGGCACTATATATACTTTAGAGTAAATGTGCATATATGTGTGTGTGTACACATCATCATTGTGTACTTCTAGGATTATCTCATCATACCAAATCAAAAATCTGTATCTACTAGGCAATTACACATTTCTTGCTTTTTCATCCTCAAGTTGTGATTAGTCTACATTCTCCTTATAATTTCATTATTTACCATACTCCTTGACACTGAAAACTATAGTACTCAAAAACAGAATGAAGAAAGCATTACAAAATAAGGATAATCCTTGTGCTTAGATTCACAAACCAGTATTTTCAGAATGGTGTTACTATCAAAACTGCTATACAAACTCAAAGAAATTCCAATGAAAAGAGCAAAAGCAATTCTTTCAAGAATTTGAATATGCAATCCTAAAATTTACATGAACCAAATGACACAAAGAACAGCCAAAGCAATTCTAAGCAGTAATTCAAAGCTGGGAGTGTTAAATTATAGCCATCAAATGATATTACTAAGCAACAGTGATCAAAACCAAACGATATGGAAACCAATACAGAAAGGTGGACAAATGGAAAAAAAATAAGCATTCATAATCAACCCCAAAGTTGATTCAGCCACCTGACCTCTGAAAAATAAGTTTATGTTTATAGTACACTGGAAGGAATATAGCCATTTTGACAAACGGTTCTGGATAAACTTATTCACACACAGAATGAATTTAGAGCCAGCATTCATCCAAAGAAATCCCAAAGGCAAGTTCTTTCTTACTCAACGTACATAACTAAGTGAAAATTTGCAGTGTGGTGGGGACCACACCATATCCCATAAGTAAATACAATGATTCTATTCTGAGTAAGAAGGTAAATATAATTGTAAAATAACAGATAAAAGAACTGAGCCTCAAAAAGGTGATATTTTGTAGAATCCCATAGGCAGAATGCAGCAACAGTTGAGTTTGACCTCCTATCTGATTCACAAACTTTCTTTCTAAGATGGACATTGCTGTTTTTGAACCGGGTTGCTGTATCTTAGTTGGGCTTGAACCCTCAGAAATCCTGGTGTCTTGATTTAGCCTCTCAAATGCTGCAATGACAGGTGTATGCCACTATACCCAGCCCCCAATTCTTTAGAGTTTAGTCACTGTGTCATTATCTTGTCAAGATGCAGGAAAGATATCATAACAAATGTAAAGTATGGGCCAAACCGAGAGGACTGTCAATACAAGAGTGCAAATGGAACAAGGCAAGTGGCTCCCAGCTACGTGACATCCTCTCTCTGGTCCAGTTTTCTGGATCTAAGTGGGATTCTGACAGTCATCTCAGTGCTATGTGGGCTGGAAAGGGCTTCACACTCAGCTAATCCTAAACTCATTTTATTTTTTAAAATTTTATTTTGAGAGAGAGTCTCACTAAGTCACAGATTTCCCGGGATTCACCCTTGGGGAAGAAAGTTGAGATAGAGGTGAGAGGTTTTCCAAGAGGACTGGGTATGCATGAGATGTGCCTGCAAGGTCTCCCTGGCTGCCTACACTCAATACAGAACTCTGGCTTGGATATGAAATGTTCCCTGAAAGCCTCAGGCACTATTGTGGTTTATCTATGAAACCATGTGATACAAAAAGGCAGTGCCTTGTCAGAAAAGTGAATTACATGCATGTAGTAGGTTCTGGGCCTGAGGAACATAACAAAGTGTGTGACCTGGATGAAGTAGATAGCTGATAGAGGCTTGACCTAGAACGAAGGAGCAGAACACAAAGGCTTCCTATTAGGGGCACAACAAAAAACCTGCTCAGAAAAAGTAGGAAAGGACCTGGAAGGGTATACACTAATTCCACCCTTCTTCAATCACTTGGCTACCACTGTATGCACATCTTCTTCTAGACTGAACTTGGTCATATGCTTCTGGCGATGGCAGGCACCTACATGAATGGGTTGCTTCAGACCTCCAAAAATTGACAACTAGAGTAAAACCTTCCTCCCCGAGGTTGGATCTTCTGTGTTTGGTCCCAGCAACAAGAAAGTAACTAAGACTCTCGCCAATCAAAAGACACAGGTTTGAAAAATCAAACCCAAACATTTGTAGTTTTAAATAGACACACTTCATCCACAAAGAAGCAAAGACTGACAAAAAAAAAGGATGTGCATAAATATTCAACGCCACTGGAGCTTGAAAACAAACAGAAGGAGTCAACGATACTACATTCCATTATTGTTTTCCAAGGCAAAGCAAATCTCAAATCAAAACTGGTCAGAAGAGACAAAGGTGGACAGTATACACTGGTAGAACAATCAATCCAACAGAAAGAGTTCACAATTACAAACATAGATGCATCCGGTGTTTTGTGGGACAGAAACTACCAGACCTGAAATGTCAAATGGACCCCAATACCATCATACAAAGGTCTTCAAATAACATCAGAGAACAAATGGCCTAAACAAATATTTACACAGTGTTCCAACAAACATCAACAGAATACACCTTTTTCTCAGCAGCATATAAGATTTTTTCCAAAATAGGCTTAGTTCTATTCATTGCTGGCACAAAATAACTAATATCCACCACGTAAGGGAGGAAAGATTTATTTAGCTCACAGGTTCAGAAAGTCTCACACAGTATGTTCACCTACAGAAGGCAATGATGAAAGCCCATGGCAGAGGTTGGAGAGTTGCACACTTGACTGCGGACAGAATGCCAAGTAGAGTAGGAACAAGTCAGAGCTACGTCACTGTGTGGAGACTCAGGCAAGGCTACACTGTGCCCAGGAAGAAGCTGGAACACTCTTTCTTCTTGCTTTCTTTACTTGAAGATGCCAATTGGGGTCCCCACAACCAAGCTGGGTATGCCTTTCTCACCTTCTCTTTTATAAGTAAACAGCACACACTTGAAAGCTTTGACACTTCACCCATGTAAACAAATGCCACAACATCTTCACGTCAAACCTCAAGCATCTGACCAAGGCAGCCAGTCCCTATCTTCCAATAAAACATGATTCCACAGTTATCCCACTACATTCAAATACATGAGGCTTTGAGGGACATTCCAGATCCAAACAACAGCACAAGTTATATTCTTGGTCACAAGACACATTTAGATAAATATTTAAAAATTAAAATAATTCTCATACTTTGAAACACAGGAATGGAAATAGAAATCAAAATTTAAAAAATATCCTACAGAATTTTTAAAAAGACATGAAAATTAAATAGTATACAACTGAACAAATAATGAATCACAGAAGAAACCAGAGAAGAAATAAATTTCCTAAGTGACACTGGAAATATGCCAGAATGTATAAAATACAATTAAAATAGTACTGAGGAGGAACATTTATAGCTATGAATGCATATTTTTAAAAAACAAAGTCCTAAGGACTCCACTAATGTAGCTGAAAGTCCTAGAGAAACAAGAATATAAATCTAAGAACACCAGAAAGAAATTAACAGGCTGAAATTAGGGATTAATGAATCAGAAACTAAAATGTACAAAACATCAATGAATTGGTGTTAGTTTTTCAATAGCAAAAATAAAAGTGACAAAAACCTAGCCAAATTCACCTGAAGGAAAGAACACATGCACACCAAGTAGGAGTGAAAAATGTGACATCACAACAGTGCTGAGATCCAGATTAAAAAGACTATTTTTTAAAAATTATAATCCAATCAATGTGAGAACCTAGAAGAAATGGATAAATTCCTACACACCTATGTGATACCAAAATTTAGCCAATATGATAGAAAAATCACCAAAGAGAGGCATAATTCAGGATGAAATTGAGGCACTTAGTACACAATAATGTAAGGAGAGTAATAAAGTCTCTACCGACAAAGAGAAAAACCCAGGGCCTTCTGGATTCACCACACAATTGCCTGATATTAGGAACTCAAAAAATATATGCTGGCAAGGTTGTGGGAAAAGAACCCTCTTATATTGTTGATGAGACTATGAACTGGTACAACCATCACAGAAAGCAGTATGGAGATTCCTTTAAAAACTGAAACTAGGTATCCCATTTGAAATACCTTTTCAGGGCATTTTCCCAAGAGATAAAGCCATCATACAATAGTGATACATGCATATCCATATTAACAGCAGCACAATTTGCTGCACAACAAAGTCTCAGAAGCACTCAATATGTCCATCAACAGATGAATATGATGTGATACAACTTCACCTTAATAGAGTACTACTCTTTCATAAAGAAAGATAACTGAGTCACTGGTAGGAACATGGAGGCCCTTGACCCCACTGTGCTCAGGGAAATGAATGAAACACAGGATAAATATCACAGTGTTTCTCTAACATGAGAGAAGTAAAAAAAAAAAATACAAGAGGAAACTGGAAGTGCTGGAAAAAAAACAGGAAGATATTTTAGAGAGGAAAAGGTAATGTAGAGGGATGACATGGTCAGAAGGGAGAAGGGAAGCTGATCCAGATCTAGTTTTTATTACAGAAGTAGCAACAACAGTCAATCCTGTACTTGAGACTACTCCAAATTTCTTTATTATGGATGCACAAATATGTAAGCAGGAGCCACTGACACAGGAACTATACTTTCCACAGAATACCTGGCTTAGAATTTCTTAAAATAGCCTGGAGCAGGGGCAGGGCAATAACTTGTCTTAGGATGCTACCCCAATGCATCAACAGCATCAGTTAAAAAAAATGTATATATATATATGTTATTTCTCTTGCTGTTATTTTGAAAGAAACTTTTAAGACCCTCTGCTGCTCCTCCAGCAGATCATGTTTATCCCAAATCCACTGCAAGAGTGGATGTTCTGCCAAAGCTTCCCTGCCTGAAAACACCACGTGCCCTAATAGAAATACACCACGTGCCCTAATAGAAATGCAACAGCTGGCAGAGCAGCAGTACATGATCAGAGAGCCAGGTGATAAAGAACAAACCACACCACAACAAACACAAGGAAAGAAACAACAAAAACTGGAGGTAACTTAAATGTAACAAAGCCTAAATAGAACAATGTAATTGATCCGTTATGCAAAAAAATGAATTCTTGAAAATAATAAATGATTGACAAACTCTTAGTGAAAATGAGCAAATAATAAAGACGACTCTCCATATGGTTAGAGAACAGAGAGGAAATGTTGTAACAAATCCCACCTAACTTCTGGAGAGTGTTAGGTAGAATTTTGAAACCTCTTATTTTAATAAAGTGGAGAATTTAGGAGACATGGCTAAATTTCTAGATGCATATGACCTGCCTACATTAAAACCATATACTGTAAGACACTTGTACAATTCAATGACAAGCAGTGGACTTTAACAGTTAACAAAGATTCTCTCAACTATTAAGAGTTAAGGAAAAAGAGTCTCATTGCTAAATTTTACCAGACCCTTCAAGAAGAACACCAATGCTCCTTAAAGTATTTCATAGAACATAAAGAGATGGGATGCTTCTAGAATTACTATGAGGTCACAGTACTCCAATACCAAATCCAGACACACATGTGGACATGTGCATACACACACAGAAATGGCAGAACAGTATCTATTAAATACACATTTAAATGCATAAAAAAACCATAAAGAACTGTTTTATTTTAGATGTTAAGTACTGTTCAATACATGAAATAAACAAACTATATCGCAAACATAAGAGTAAAAATCATAGACTCCTCTCAGTAAGTGCAAACACCTGTGACAAAACTAGAAATCCCTTTATGAGAACATCTCACTAAACCCACATTAAATCATCATACTTCAAGAGGCAGGGGCATTGCTCAGTGGTTAGAATGCTTGCCCACCATTTGCTAAGTCCGGGAGTTCAAATCCCCACGACCAGGACCACATAAAAATGGTGGGAATGGTGCACAGCCCCAGAAATCCAGCACTCAGGAGGCCAAGGCAAAAGGAATGCCTTGAGTTCCAGGCCAGACTGTGTATACTGAGTTCAGGACCACTGGAGTACAGAGAACCTCATCTCAAGCAAGCAAAAACATGCCCATACCTCAGTACGGTAACCATAACATATTCGTAAAACAGAGAGTGAAACAGCTAGCCAGGTGAACGAGGCCCCTAAAACCACAAACAGACATGAGCAGAAAAGAAGCTCCCACAACACATCTTACTCCAAATACTAGAAATAAGGAAAAAATTGTATTAAAAGCTATCAGAAGGCCAGATCACTCATAACGCAAAACAACGACTGCAATTGTTCAACAGGTTACTGTTCCATGACAGGAACAGTTAGAATGCCATTACTCAGGCCCTGTAAGATAATAATTAACAACTCATATCACTATAATTCCACAAAGCAATTCCTTAAAATTAAACAATAAAGACATTCCATGATCACTGTAAACTCTAAAAACTGATTTCTACTATGACACATAATACTTAAAAGAATCAGAAATACAGATCAAGAAGTCAATGTCTCTGAGACAAAGGGAAGAACAAGGCTTACTTGGAGAAAATAAAGTCTCAAACAAGAGAAAGTGACAGGGATTCATATACAAATTTCAGTAACTACATTTAATGCATTGTGTCAGCCATAATGAAAACGCTGGAGATAAAAAAAAAAGACTATTTTATTCCTACAGTCTCTACAGAAGCACATCTTGCCTGCAAACACAGAGACATGAAATGGAAAAATGTGAAGCACTGCTCCAAGCACTTCACCACGAAGCAATGCGATGAGCTCCCCTCCTCCCCTTGGAGGAAAAGGGTGGGTGCCCAGATCTCCAGACTCGGTTAACAGATTGAGATGGAGAATCCAAGCAGCAGTTCATAGAACCGAGCCAGGGAGAAAAGCAAAACACAAAGAAAGGATCTCCCTTAGAGAGAGAAAGAGAAACCAAAGGTCCAGAAGCCAAATGCCAAGTATACTGTAAGTGTGGGTGTGAAGCTGTGACGTGACCCTCAGGGATTGTCTGGAGCCCTGAGTGGCTCCCAGTGAGGGCTCCTTCCTGCAATATAAGTGGAAAATCCTGGATCTTCATCAATGTAGAGATAATTCACCTGCTCCACTAATATCAGAGGCTAAATTACAGTAACTATTTGGTCCCGGGACACTGACCACAAGCTCAACTAAAAACAGCTGCTAGGGGGAGGAGTTCACCACATCACCTGTTCTCAGTTTTCCTTCCCCAAAGTTCTGCCTACCAAAAGCAAGCAGGAGTGGCTCTCCGTAGATCTGACCAGGGAGATTTCAAATCAGCCCTTGTTAGAAGATACACCACCACCATTGCAGGCCAGTACACGAAAGGTCCCCATGCGACAATCATTCATGCAGCCACACTAAACACCCGTGTGCCCAGTTTTAAACAACAAACACTATCTGACATAACAGACTCTAACACCATCGTAGTAAGGGAGGGACTGGGATACTTCCCTATCGGAAACAAATAACATGGGGCTGGAGGACTAGCCCAGCAGTCAGAGTGCATTTGTCTAGCAAAGGCAAGGCCCTGAACTCCATTCCCCAGCAGCACATCCACTGGCGTGGCGGTGCATGCCTGTTATCCCACCCCTTGGGAGGCTGAGGCCAGGCCAGCCTGGGCTCCATCTAGAGTTCAGAACCAGCCTGCACTTCAGAGCAAGACCCTGTTTCAAAACCAAAATGCAAAACAAGAAGAAATACTACAACTCGTAAAAGAATCAAGAAACGTATCAGGAAATTAAATTATACTTTGGAGATAACTGACTTAACCAATAACTTGAATATTTTATGAAACTGCAACAGAATACGTTCTTTTGAGTACCCCATCTGTACTTATCCAAAACAGACTTGTCACAGGAGGCCATAAAGCAAATATCAATTAAAAATGACACAATAAAATTTTCAAAAAAGAGAAACCACAGACATACACTGAATACCATTACCGAAAAATATAGGAAGAAATCTGAAAGATTTTAAAGTTATATGACGTTGGCAAAACTAGCTAGCCAAATCCGCGGGACACAATAAATGCAGTTCTGAAAAAGTTTATAGCTGTGTCTCTGCTACAAAACACGCAGTTCAAAATAAATCATCTAAGATGCACCAAAGAACAAACCAAACCAGAGACGGGACCTGAGGGGGGCAGAAGGAAGGAATAATGATCCCAGGGTGCGCCTAGGAGTGGGGACCTGCCGGGCAGAGACGCCGGGCCCGTGTCCCTGCAGCAGCGAGCACCTTAACTCCGGAGAAGACCCACATCGGAGTTGGGTCTGAGTCCCGGAAGTGCCTGAGGGCGGGACGCCACGGGGTCGAGACCGAGGGGCTGCGGGCGGCCTCGGGCGGAGGGGAGGCTCCTACGGGGTCAGGGCGGCC